>JABUQX010052916.1:50000-52500 GCA_015478945.1 Trachelipus rathkii
CTGCATTTTCTCATCAGAAAAAAAAACAATTCAAAAATGAACCTTATGTAATTATACATAAGGTTCATTTTCGGATATTTCTGTTTTATGGATTATAAGATTCATCTATTTCATCATTCAATTTTTCAATCCTGATCTTCTAATACGATGAATATACATAAATGAATCAATCAAGTAGCTAGATCATTGCCCTTATTCAACTTCTAAGGTTAACCTCCAAGGTTATGCTTCAACAGATCAATGAGAATATTAGTGAAACTAATTACGTTTCCTGTGTAGTTGTCAAGTGTTTGAAATGCCTTCATTACTCCTTTGACTTTGCAGGACCTGCTGCAAGGACGACTTTGAAGCAACTGACCTCTGACCTTTCTCAATCCTATTGGGTCAAAGGAAACATTGGTTGTTTTCAACCCCTCAAAAACTCCGTTCCTCTCTCTCTCTCTCTCTCTCTCTCTCTCTCTCTCTCTCTCTCTCTCTCTCTCTCTCTCTCTCTCTCTCTCTCTCTCTCTCTCTCTCTCTCTCTCTTTTACTTTGGAGAATTTTTCAGAATTTCTCCACACCACCTTTTTTTTTTTTTTTTTTTTTTTGTACACGTTACCACCACTCATGGGCATGGCCTTTTTCAAGAAGGGGGCTAAAAGTAAAAAAGAGTACTCACTCAATCCCGCGCCCGTGCTAGCAAAATTCTCTCAGGTGAACCCCAGATGTGGGTTTTAAAAAGAGAAGTTGAATGCAGCAGGAAACAACAGATTATAGCAAGGTCCTTTCAGAAACAGATATGGCTGAACAAAAGAAGGTACCACAATGACCGAACCTTTCGTTTCCAATACTCACGCAAAATTCACGTAAAAGCGGAAGAACCTCGTTTTGCTATAGGTAACGCAATGGTGGAGGGATGCGAGATGTTAACTCTATCAAGATCCTTCCGTTGTAATACCTAAGAAAAGAGATAGTACGCCAATGTCACATTGCAGAGAAAGAAGGCCAAAGGAGTTTGAAAATTGGGGACAGTTTATTAGTCTCTTAGTCTTAGACTCAACCCATCCAAAAGAAGGGTGAAAGCGGGCCCCCCCCCCCCCTCAAATGTGAGAACAATACTCCATTCAAGGGCAGATAAGACCCTTATATAACTGGAGTAACTGAGAAGAAAGAAAAAAAATTCCCCTCAATCTGAACAGAATCCCCAGCACCTTTGAGGCCACCTTAGCAACCGTTGTGATATGAGGTTTCCAAGACAATTTGTTGTTCATTTTCAGTCCAAGGATGTTGATGATCTTAACAGGCGAGACGTTAGAGCCGTTGAAGGAGATAGAAATGTTGAGAGATGTTTTTGAGATTGGAGACTGTAAGAAGTTGAGTTTTAAAGAGTTGAATTTCACAAGTTTGCAGTAACTCCATTGAAAAATCCCATTCAGATCTGCAGTAATTGAATCGGAAAGCTAAAGACAAGAGGGAACTCTAGATGCAAAAGATGGAGCAGATTTGAAATAAATGAAAGAATGGAGAGCTTTAGTCATCAGCATAAGAATGAATAGAGTTAGAAGTGTAGCTAAGAAGGTCGTTGATAAAAAGTAAGAATAAAGTTGGAGATAGAACAGAACTTTGAAGAACACCACAATTAGCACGAAAGGAGGAAGAGGTCGTTTCATTAGCAAGAGCCGATATGGAACGATCTGAAAGAAAAACTAGACATGAGTAAGCAAAGAGAAGAGGAAACCAAAAGGAAAGGAGCTTAGAAAGTAGTGGGGCTTGTCATAACCTGTCAAAAGCTTTTGATATTGCAAGCGCAACTACACAAAACTCTCTATAGTTTCTAAGGGCAAGCGACCATAGATCTGTGAGGTAAGAAAGTATGTCACCAGTTGTATTCAAGCGTCGAAAGTCATATTGATGTCTGAAAAAAGGTAATGAGATTCTAGATGATCCAAGAAATGAGAGTTGAAGAGAGTTTCAAAGATTCTAGACATAATAAAAGTTAGAGATATAGGCCAAAAGTTAGAAGGACCAGAGCATCTACCCTTTTTCGGGATCGTCTGAACATACGCGCCCCTCCGGCACTGTAGATAAATATTAGTATTTAGGCATAAAGAGTAGAGATGAACGAGGACATGGGCCAGCTCAGAAGCAATATACCCTCAAAAAAGGGGGAGGAATGCCATATGGGCTACTAACCTTCATAGAACTCTGGTTCTCATGCACTCGATCATGAGTAGTAACAGGTAGAGACATATGACACCTGAGAGGAAAAGGAGTAGGACGAAGGGGAGTCAGAATCGTCCAGCGTGGAATTGGATAAAAAAAAGGAGACCAAAGAGGCCGTTTCAGAAAGAGTGTTAGCACAGGACCGTCAGAATGAATAAGAGATGGAAAGGCAGATTTACAGAAGATATTAGAGAAGTTTTTTGGCAAGAGACTGGAAATTTTTATCAGTAGAAAAACCAAGAAGGTCAGCGCACTTCCTTTCAGTGAGAACACACTTAGCCTGTCGAATACTATCCCT
>JABUQX010052916.1:62500-67500 GCA_015478945.1 Trachelipus rathkii
TCTGTCATATATATCTTAAAAACTATTAATGCTACAGTAAAACTGAATACATTGCTGGAGTAACATCTTAGTACGGAAAATGTAAAAAAAAAAAAAAAAAAAAAAAAATATATATATATATCTCAAACTACAATAGCTATAGGGAAAAGGAATACATTGCTATTTTTAAACTCTGGTAAAATTTCTCACATAGAAAAATGTAAAAACAAAAATAAAATAAATTAAGTGTTAATAATTATAGTAATATGCTTATTAAAAGGCCTATTTAGAGACCTTTTATTGGTTATTTCTCGTTAAAATAAATAGTTCTCGTTAAAATAAATAGACTTTCTATTAAATTTTTGCTTTTTTTTCTTACTAAAGCAACCCAAGGTGTACCGCCCGATGGTAGAGCCGGGTCTCTCGGCCTTCCTTCCGGGGAACTACGGGGGTAGACTACCCCCTCCGGGAGTGGCCTCCGAACCCTGCTCTGGTATTTGGGTGTCGCAACCTCCGCCCCTTCCCTACGGTATGGAAAACTGTCCCCCTGTGTTCTCTGTCGGCTCTCTGGAGCCCCTAGTGTGCTGTACAGCATTTTCCTATGTGAAATTTACCAGATTCCAAAAGTGTATTCCTTTTCGCTGTAGCTATTGTAGTTTTTGAGATATAATTTTTTTTTTTTTTTTTTTTTTTTTTTTTTTTTACATTTTTCCGAAATAATTGGACCAGCATTCCACCAATGTATTCCGTTTACTGTAGCATTATTAGTTTTTAAGATATAATGATTGTTATACTAAATCGCTAGCCTATATATAAGGTTATATGCTGTTGTTATATACATATATATATATGAGTTGAGTATATATATATATATATATATATATATATATATATATATATATAAAGAAGATAGTATATATATATATATATATATATATATATATATATATATATATATATATATATAGATATTCATAATATATATATATATGATACTGACTCACCCACGAACTGCACATATCATATACACATACTTAAAGTACACACCCCCTGGACACTCTACAGATATCCCTCCTACTCCCCATCCCTATGTGGGGGGGGAGAAAGACTGCCTACTATCGCATGTCCTGCGTGTCGTAGAAGGCGACTAAGGGACGGTGGTAGTTGGGTTGGCTGCCCACTACCACCTATCTCTTGCGTGATCGCCGTAAACGGCCTTCTAATTTTCGGCGAAATTGTATGAATCGTATGGGTACTTGGAATATCAGAGGAATAAATGTTGAGGAGAAGAGGAGAGAAGTGATGGATGTATTTAGAAAGGGCAATTTGATTTGCTAGCTGTAACTGAAACAAAGATGAAAGGAAACGGTGAAAATGAGTGATGTGGTGTGAAATGTGTGTGTGCTGGTGTGGAAAGGAATGAGGGGGAGAGAAGGAGTTGCAATTTTGATGAGTGACTTGTGGTACAGAGCTATGGTAGACTTTGTGTGTGTGAGTCCTAGAATTCTAATGGTTAAATTTAAGTTTGAAAAGGTCAATGTATGTGTGGTTGTGACGTATGGAGGGAAACGTTGAAGAGAGTACGATTTTTTGGGATAATCTGAATGATGTTTTGGATGGGGTGAGTAGAAGCTTCAGATTGATAGTGTTTGGGGACCTGAATGGTTGGATAGGTGATCAAAAAAAGGGATGGTATAACAGGTGGTTTTGGGGTGTCAGAGAAAATGAGAATGGTAGGAAGGTGATTGATTTCTGTGAGGAGAGAGGTATGTGTGTGTGTAAGTAATACTTTCTTTAAACACAAGAGTATACATAAGTAGAGTTGTATAGGTAGAGATGGTATCGAAGTGAAAAGTGATATATTATATATATATTAGTGAAGAAGGAGATGTTGAAGTATGTGTTGGATGTTAAATCAGTGAGGGGTTAGAATGGGATTATCGGATCATTATGTTGTTCTATGTAAAATTAAGTTAGTGGGGGTTTGATGGAGAGGAAGGTGATACGGAAGGAAGTGGGTAAAATTAAGAGTGAGAAGTTAAGTGAACAAGGTAATAAGGATAAGTATGTAAGAGCGCTCGCAAGTAAATCAGTTGAATGTGAACAAGTTGAAACTGAACAAATTTGGGAGCAAATGAAGGAAGCAATTGTTAGTAGTGCAAAGGAAGTATGTGGATGTGCTAAAGTAGGAAGTAAGAATGTTTATTACAATAGTGAGTGGTGGAATGAAGATGTGATGCAAGCGGTTAAAAGTAAAAAAGAAGCGTGGTTGAATGTAAAAGCAAATGATGAAGTTTCAAAAGAAAGATGCTTGGAATTATATAAGGAGGAAAAAAGAAATACTAAAAGGTACATACGTAGGAGAAAAGAAGAGGTAAATGAACAGTTTGAAGGAGGATGAATGAGACTTGCAAGGGAATAGGAAGCTCCTTTGGAAGGAAGAAAGGTTAAGAATGAGAATAAGTGGAACCTGCTAGAATAATGAATAGGATGGTGCTTTTGTAACTGATGAAATAGATGTGAGGGGATTGTGAAAGAACACTCCCGAGAATCTGCATGGGGTGAGATTGGCAGGGACTGAAGGGGTGATAGTAAAGGGGTGTGGGTTTGATGGTGCAAGAAGAAATATGTATTTTAGGGATGAGGTTATTAGCAAGGAGGAGGTAATGGGTAGAGTGAGAAAGTTGAAGAATGGTAAATCTGCAGGTATAGATGAAATTACTGGTGAAATGATCAAGAACGGAGGCGAGATGGTGATTGATTGGATTTGGAAGTTGTGTGTAGCAAAGTGTTATGGAGGGTATAGTTCCAAGGATTGGAGAAGAGTTATAAATAGTACCTTTATATGGCATGGGTAAAGGAGAAAAAGGGGAACTGTGGAAATAATAGGGGAAGTCAGCTATTGAGTGCTAGTGGGGAAGATATATGCTGGCATTTTTTGTCGAAAGAGTGCGTCGAGTGACTGAGGGACTGATTGGTGAAGAACAAGGTGCGTTTAGAGTGGTAGAGGATGTGTGGATGAGATCTTTTACATTGGAACAAATGATTGAGAAAAATGAGGGAGAAGAAGAATAAATTGTATTTAATTTATGGATTTGCACGAGCGTATGATAAGGGCAGCCGAAGCCTACAGGTGTTAGTGATATATATGGTGTTGGTGGTAAGTTTGAATGGAATCCAGCAAGGTAAAGTGAGGATAGTGAGGTTTGTAAGAATGAATGAAGCGTCAAAGGTGATTGGTTTAGTATTAATAGCAGAAGTGAGACAGGTTGTGTTATGTCTCCTTGCTTATTCAATTGTATGGATGCCAAGTGAAAATAATTAGAGTTGGGGGCAGAAAATGGTGTTAGAATGATGGAGAATGGAGATGAGGAGGGTGCCTACCTATTATATGCGGATGATTTGCCTTTGCATGAATCTGAAGAGAGTTTGAGAGGATTGGTAGAAAGATTTGGCAGGGTGTAAAAGGAGTTTGAAAGTAAACGTGGATAAGAGTAAGGGGTTGTGAGTGAGAATAGTCCTCAGTGTGAAGTTATGTTAGATGGTGAGCAGCTGGAACAAGTGTCTGAGTTTAAATATTTAGGGTATGTGTTGGATGAGAAAGGAACGAATGATGCAGAGTGTAATAGGAAAGTTGTGAAAGGCAAGGAGGAGGTGGCTGGTGCCATTAAATCGTTGGTGAAATGTAAAGGACTAAGTCTGGAGTGCGCTAGGGTCTTGAATGAGGGTGTTGTTACCCGTGTTATTGTATAGTAGTGAGATTAATGGTCTGAAATAAGAAGTATAGATCTAAAGTTCAATGTGCTCAGATGGACAATCTAAGGGGCGTGCTAGGTGTGAGAAGAATTGATAAAATGAGGAATGAACGTATTAGAGTTATGTGGTGTAAGAGGCACTATATGAGTGAATGTCTGAAAGTATGCTGAGAGATTAGTCAACAGTGGAAAGGATGAATGATAATCGGTTGGTTAAGCGATATATAGTGGTTAGTGTGTTGGGAACTGACCGGCCGAGACCGAAGAAAAGCGACTTGAGTCAGTAAAGGAAACGTCCCGCAGAGAGAAATGTGAGTTTGTCAGAGGCGAGAAGAAAGTTGCATAAAAGAGTGAATTTCGGGGTTTTGTGAGGGGGTATGGTTGTGGGCTCTGCCCAGGCCAGGGGATGAACCCCACACTTGACGATTTACCATAGAGAGGATCCGTCCGGTCCCGTGAAGCTCTAGGTGGATTTTCTGACTGCACGAGTTCACTAATTAATGGTACAGAGGGGAAATAAGGCTAATTTCTTTTTGATCTTTGTCTCTCTATTTACTGATTTTCTTCCTAGATGCATGCATGATCCCGAAAAGAAAAGAGGTACCTATGAAAAGTTAAAAAAAAGATAGCGCTCAGTGTATATATATATATATATATATATATATATATATATATAGAGTATGAAAGATATATATATATATATATATATGAAAGAAGAGAGAGAGAGAGAGGAGCAGATATATATATATATGGAGATAAATTAAGAGTATATATATATATATATATATATATATATTGGTGATTTATCATCCTTATTAGGGTTTGTACCTCCATCAATAGCGTGGAGAGAATTTTCGCCAAATGACCCACAGGTAGTAATATATAGTTTGTTTCATGAGTTATTTCAGAGTTAAGATGACAAATCTTTTTCCACAAGCGATGGAAAAGATTTGCGTATTTGGCAAACCAAGCGAGCAAAGCTTTGCCAAAAATGGCCCATACACACATGGGATATATATATATTGGTGATACAAATTGCGCATGTGTGGATTTGTCTTATTTGAAATTGATATTAAAAATTAATATTTTTTTTTATTTCTGTCCAGTATTTTCCTTTTTAAATAAAAACTGCATACATCAGCTGAGGGTTGGGACTGGGAAAAACTATTATAAATCCTTGTGATTTCGTTTGGACCCTTATTTTTTAATGTGTTAATGTTCTAATTTTATTGTTGCGATAGTAGCTACTTCTTTTGCAAGTGTTAA
>JABUQX010052916.1:70000-88658 GCA_015478945.1 Trachelipus rathkii
AGTATATATGTATGGTATATATATATATATATATATATATATATATATATATATATATATATATATATATAGTAAATCAAATGTCCCAAATGGTTTTGAGATTTATAGAGTACGAATAGATTGTTGCGAATAAATGCCCCAAAAGTACTCATTTTTGAGATTTATTGTTTTTTGGGTATATCACTAACGAATACCACGGTAGTCCAGCCCCCGATGTCAGGAGTCGGGGTCTCGCCATCTTCTAGGTGGACTTCACAAGGGGGACTATCTCTCTCTCCGATGGTCTCCGGAACCCCCGCTCTTGGTATTGGGCGTCGCGGGGGTTCCTCCGACCATCCCCTTCGGGGTATGAAACGTCCCCCCCTCACGATTTACTGAGCCCCTGTAAGCAAATACTCCATTTTAGGGGGCTCTGCCACCACTGTGCCATAAAAGTAGCCCTAAACTTTACTGATCCACTGTGCCGTAAGATAATATATATATATATAGTTATGAGTATATATATATATATATATATATATATATATATATATATATATATATATATATATATATATATATAATATATATATATATATAAAGTACTTACAATTCATGTATAGTGTCAAATATATACATTTTAGTACAACTATGGGCATTGCAATAAAATTTAAATTTTTCTCCAACTCTTACTATTGAACATTCTTTTAAACATTTCTCACATCTCTTTTCTTGCAAAATTAGGTTGAAATGTTTTAAAAAACCTAGTAAACTCCAATCATTTTGGCATATATGAAACAAATCACTTACATTTATTTGTAAACTTTGCGCTGACAAGTTCACTTAACACATGCGACGCATATAAACTTTGTAAGTATACTGATCCGATTTTTATTGTATTATATCTATAACAAATAATCGATTTACAAACTAATCGATTTAATATTATATATAAGTATATAGCAGAGATATGGCAGAGAAGAGAGAGTATAGTATAAGAGAAAGAGGGAGAGTGAGTTATATATATATATATATATAAATATATATATATATATATTTGTTATATATATATATATATATATATATATATATATATATATATATATATATATATTCACAGTTACAGCCTCGGAGACTGTGACGTGTGCGTCTGACGTCACGCGGACATCGGAGATATATTTATAGTTAACAGGTTACGGTAAGATATATATACCATCGCCATAGTATATGGTAGCATATATATATATATAGCAAGATATATATATATATATATATATATAGCAGCGTTATAGCATATATAGCGCATATACATATGGTTATGAGTATATATATATATATGAAAGATAGGTGAAACCAAGCAAACAGTCCTACCCGCATGATATTCGAAAACTAAGATAGCAATAAGCTAAATAATAAAATCTAGAATATTTATATGAAACTTTTATGGAAATATAAAAAAAAAAAAAAATTATTTTTTTTTTTTATTATATTTTAAAATATTTATATATAAAGAAAAATAATAACATATTTAGAATCAGCGCATGAAATATGTATGGTAATTTTTTTTTATTTAACTAAAAGAATACCCCAGGGTAAACCGCAAAGATGCAATAGCTGGGTCTCGGCCTCTGGGACGACGGGGGTTGGATCGGCTTCCCACCCTCCGGGAGGGTCTCCGGAAACCCTGCTTTGGTATTTGCGTCGCGGGGTTCTCCGCCCCTTCGCCGCCTACGGGGTAAGCAAAGACGTCCCCTCCTGTCCCACCGTCGGTTATCGAAGCCCTCAAAAATATTTATATGCTGATTCCATATATGTTTTTAGTTTTTCTCCATCAGCGTTTTGAGATATAAAGAATAAAAAATAAAATTCTTTTTTTTTTCATTTTCCATACAAATTTCATACGCTGATTCCATATATGTTATCAGTTTTCTTTTACCTATATCTATCATAGTTTTCGAGATATCATGCGGTAACTTCTTTAGTTCCATTCATATATATATTATATTGTTGTTATTATGTTGATATATAAGGTTGGTTATTAAGCATAGTTGCTGGTATACAAAGAGTTACAGTTATGCAGTATAGTTATTAGAGTTATATATACATATACGTTGTTGTTATGCTGGTTAAGTTATATAGTATATATATATATATATATATATATATATATATATATATGTAGTATATACATATATATATATATATATATATATATATATATATATATATATTACATATATAAGTGTGTAAAGGTGATTATATGTATTTCATTCTGCATTGTATTAATACATTTTAACTTTTTAAAAATCGACCAGTAAATTTGGATTGTCCCTATTTATAAATGAAAGATCAAACGATCGTTAGTTAGCCTTGTATCATAGTAGAGATATTATTAGTAGTTCAATCCAATGTTATAATTTTCGGACCAATGTTGTGTGTGTGCAGGTAAAATTTCCCGCCAAAAAATAAAAACATATTTAAATTGCTTTTTAGCAAAATTTATTTCTAAAGTCATGTATATATATATTTAGTATTTATCGTGGTAATTTTTTTTTTAGGGAAATGAATGATATTTGTTTTTAAAATATTACTGGATTACTTTATGCTCGAAAAAATCATAAATAGTAAATGAATTTATTTTCAATTCTAAAAGGGCATATCAGAAAATTGCCCGATAATATTCCTATCTATCTGACTTACTGGTAATATATATACTGTGCTTGTATTGAGGAAAAAAAACTAATATAAGTTAAAGTCATTACTAATATCTTTTAAAAAATATATTTTTATATATTTTTTTATATATTTCTATTTACAGATTAATTACTTTCCTCTATAGTACTCACCCAATAAAAATTTAGAAAAAAGTTAAAATGTTCACAAAAAAAAAATTTTCCGAAAAAAAATTGCTCTCGTCTGATCCCCGAAATTTTAGTCAGCCTAAATTGCATGACTCAAACGACTCTTTTTGCTATAACTTTGCTTGTACTGGACCAATTTACATGGGACTTGTACCATTATCTTCGTCTTAATATAATCTATCACTCCCTGCAAAGGAAATATTATTTGGTGAACTATCTTCAGAGATATTCCATATTAATATTTTTGTTTTTTTCGGGGGACTGCCATCCCCCCTAAATATAATATCACTATAAAATCACTATTTTCGTATTATACACACTTCATGCTATATATATATATATATATATATATATATATATATATATATATATATATATATATATATATATAGAGAGCAGTAGGTGGGAGAAAGTTGTGTTTATATGGTTATATTGGGTTATATTATATATATATGTATATATTAGTGATGGGACGTTGCTATTATACAAAGATATATATATACATATATATATTATATATGATATATATATATATATATTACTACATACATATATTATTATTATATACATATATATATTGCTGCTGCTACATACATATATATGTTGGTTATTTGTTATATATATATATATATATATATAAATATATATATATATATATATATATATATATATATATATATATATATATATATATATATATATATATTATATACATATATATATATATATTACTATATATATATATATATATATATATATTAGTATATACATATATATATATATATATATATATATATAGTTATATTATTATATATATATATATATATATATAAGTAGTAGGGAGGGGATATTGGACTAACAACTAAATCAATAACCCTGACCTTGACCAAGTATATTTTCTACCTGCCCTTGACCTTTTTTTGGCCTTGACCTTTTTATTTTTTCGACCAACCCTTGGTCTTCCATGGGTTAATTTGGCCTTGACCTTTTTTGCCTGCACCTTTTTTTTATATCTTTGACGTTTTAGCCCTTCGAAGAAGTTAGACGGAGTGGAAGCTTCCGTCGTACGTATTGCCCCCTATTTTACCCCACCCTAATTTTTGGCCAGCGGGTCACTCTTGACCCACGGTGATTTTTGATCTGTCTTTAGGCTTTAGCCTCGTGATGTCTTAACTCGATGGTTTTCGAATCCACGACCGCAGGCGAACCGCTCGGTCCCGCCGCGTTTTCCTGCTCGCCGCGAGCGCCCGCAGGCGCACATTATTGCCGCGCACTCCGCCCGACTCATCCGTTAGCAAAATAAAAGGTATCTTCATAGCCCGAACGTGGATGTGAGCGTATGTCAACCGGAGTATCCCGGGTTTCCGATCCTTCAAGTACTAATTACCAGAGAACTACACATCCCTAATGGTGACGTGAACCTCTGTATGTCAAGGTTTCATACCTTCATCATACAATACCTTCATCATACAATAACACCTGAAGTACATGCGCTTAATACACTGCGCTATGAGGACACCTACAGTTTTTATCTTTATTACCTTTATACATTACACACACACTCTATGACTTTACAGTCATGTTACGTTTAAAATAGATGTATTCAAAATAAAATCAATAAATGGCAACACAAATAAATAAAAACAATAAATGGCAACACAGATAAATAAAAAAATGGAAATGAAAGAGTAATACAAATAAATATTTTATTTAGCAATATATACATATATTATAATTATACATTGAAATTATATTTTATTTTAGCAATATATACATTACATTGAAATTAATGTTCCATCATATCCCTGTGATACAGTCCGAGCACTACCTAGAACAAGATTCCTCTTATTTGACGTGTGGCGAAACCTTTTATGCCATTTACAGTTTTTTAATATTCCTCAGTTTATTAGCACGTATTTCATATCAGAACCCACTTCACGGTAATAAGCTTAATACTATTTACTTGAATGATCGAAGCTCATCTTTGTGATTGTGGATATTCTTGTGAAGTGAAGATTCGTCCACTCTCACCATCATAGGTGCAACAGCTAATGCCGTTACGTCTGTATCCTTGATCATATTGTAGAAGTGATTATCGTCGTTTAAGACCATCCAATCACGATTCTTGGTCTTCTCAACATCCTTAATCATCTTATCAAAGTTAATCTTCGCCATGCCTTGGAAATTAATTATGTGTTCGGTGTCCTTGTTCAACGTTAAGCCCTTTGCTTTTAATATGTAAGCAAAACTCGAATCATTCTTCTTTATTCGAATGGCGTGATTTAGGCCCAGTGCAAACGAAACTATCAGCTATATCTCCGGATCCTATCTCGTCCGTCAGGTTTCCTAAGAATTTTCCAGTATCAGGAATATATTGGTCTTTACGGGCTGTGAAAACACAGCTATCGGTATCACAGTAAAGTACACGTTGCCCTAGAGAATCGAGGAGTTTATATAATTCTACCCTAGCATAAGCTGTGGTAAAGGAAGCAACAGCAACATTTGTGGCCTTTGCTGTTTTATTAGTGAAGTCAGTATGGGTGACTTCGACTATATGTTTATCACCCGCTACCGTAATGTTTCTAACCTTAAGATCAGCTCTCTTCATTAATTCCCAGACCTGGGCGTAACTCGTACAGACTATGTCTTCATTCTTGGGAATACGTTGAGCTAGTTTTCCCCATAATGAATTGAGGAGTAGTTTAGCTATATAACGCATTCCAGGATTACTTTTAATATTGTCTGGATCAAGTGTTACGCCCTCGATGTCCTTGAAATCTTGCAGGTATTGAAGGAATTCTTCACAGACTTTATCGGTTATACCATCTGGCAACCCCGAAGCCTCAGTTTTCCATTTCAAGAATGTTTCAATGTATTTGCCGAATATGTCATTTGAAGGAGTAAATTTCCATATTTCATGGATCTTTTTGATCTCATAACCTTTCTTTACAGCTAATTCCAACGCTGCAGTATACGCCTTTTAGCATACGCTGATTGTCCGTATGTCTGCATTTGCCTTCATATCCTGATTCGCTGCATGTTCTACAAAGAGAAAATATTAACCGATTGTCATATCGGGCAGGGAGGACAGGAGTGTACAAGGTCTTAGGAGGTAATACCGAAACATACGAGAGGCCGAAATAAGTGGTATTCATTTCTTGGACGAACTTTTCTATGGAAGGAAGATCCCTACCTACAAGTTTCGTGGGCGTACCTGCTGGAAAGGGTTTTGTTTTCTGGACAAAAGGATACAATGATGTGAAGTCTAGGTACTTCAATTGAACGCCTTCTGTCGGTGGAAAGTAATAGACGAAGGGTTCTGTGCGGCCACCGTACAAGGCTTCACCTACCTCTAATTTCGCATTTGCAAGTTCATTTCCGATTGATTGGACGTATCTTCCTAGCTTCTCAGTTCGTGTTTCGTCGTTGGTGTTTACAACAGTGACCTCACACTCTTGTTTCATTTTCTTCCATTCGCATTCCCATATTCTAATAACCTCGTAACCTTGCGCCTTGTAATCCGCTTCTTGTCTCATGGTCTTGCTGTACCTATCAAGACTTGATTTGCCATAGAGTTTTTCTAAGCCTTTCTTGCATGCTTGATGCCCATGAAATACACAGCCGTGGAAGAGTAAGACAATCTTCTTCATGACTGTACCAGAGGGAGGGGGGCGCCTGTTATTCAGTTCTATCGTTTGTTCATTAACGTTGAGTTGCCGGGAAGATAAGAACTCATTAAGGTCAAAGGGCACGTCTTCAGCTGGAATTTCAACGTAGCCGTCGGGCTTTAGATACCTGTTTTTGATTTTAAATTTACGCTCGCCTCCATTCCTCGCATGCCTGATTCGTCAATCTCTTTAGTACATCTCCATGAACGTAAGCCATTTCACACCGTCATACGAGTAGTTTGAATCATCAGTACGTCCTATATGGGCCAGTGTATTTTCAGGCATGAAGTGCATTTTATATATCATGAACGATAATGCAGCAATGGTAGAACAATCAAGCAGGCAGTCAACTTTATGATCCTTAAGGAAGATACCCCTGAATTTCTCGAAGGATTGACGAAGAATATTAACATCTTGTTCACAATAAGAAATACATTCCTTCATGATATCGTAGTCCTTATTGTTAAATGTTTGATACCAACGCTCAAAATCGGCCTTTTCACTGTCGGACATGCGATGTGTCTCAAAGGTTTCCTTATCCGGAATTTTACCCTTGTAATTTATATTCTCAAGGGTAAGAAAACGGTAAGGAAAGAATCCTTTAGAAAGCTCACCTGTAATGCCCATGCACTTAGGGAGTTTTTTCAGTGCACAGGGCATAAACATTAACGTGTCCTTAAACTGGATATTGTGATTAGCGGTCATAGTTATTATTTTGGTTCCACGTTTCACAGGGTTGGAAGATATGGAATGGACGGTAGGTCTGGCAAGCAGTTTGCTGTAAACAAACTGATTGTCAAACTTACCGCCATTATGAGCTGCAACTAGTATATTTGACTTCTTGTGTTTTTCAGCAAATCTGAATATATAGTTGAGAAATAGATCGACAGGACACTTCTCATACTCTTCTGTTGCTTCCAGATTCAGCTTGAATATTTCAGTTCGGGCCGTATCGCAAGTCTCACACGGCGATGAATTGTCTATTTCTTTCTCCTTCCCGCAGTCGCTGCATACTAGCACGCTCACCTTAGAATATAAGGCAAACATATCTTCGTTTTTATACGTCCTTCCTTTCCCTCTTCACGAGACTGGTTACGGATTATAGGCTTAAGGGCTGGCAATAAAAACTGAAGGTTGGCTTTACGCTTTGCGAGCATCATCTGTAGGAACATTGATTTTTTTCATGAAACATTGGTGATTATCGCCTTCTATTCCATACTTCACGTCGCATACTCCACATTTAATATGCATGCAATCGTGTCGGTGGTCGCCCCCTTTATCAGCTACTATCTCATTATCGCATAATGTAAATACGTTAAGGTATTTGCATGTGAGGTCTTTATGTAATTTAAGATTGCCTTTATCACAATGTAAAAGTGTAGATGTGTCCCCCGGCAAAGCTTTACATTTATAAGTTAAGCATTGTCCGCACCTGTATTCAGTGCATTCGTTTTGTAAATGATTAATTAAATGGTCAGTAAAGCTATAACATTGATGACAGAAAACAGGACCTGCGATATTCTTAGGAACTACACTACCTAAAGCTATCTTGATGGAATCTCCTGGAAAAGGATAATAATGGGTTTCCTCGGGATCATATCCTATTACAAAGAGAGGTAGGTCCCTATTCTGTTCGTGTGGTTTAAACATTATCTCGAGCTTACCGTCGTTACCTTTAGCAAAAACAAATATCCTACATTCAAGTGTTTCCTCTATTACTGCAAAATCCTCAGCCTTTAGGGGTGCTTCATAAGTCAGTCCGCAACGAATTGCGATATCTCTGCCTATTGTATGTAGATTCTTGGGTTTAAATGTATGTATTTTAGGTGAAGATTCGTCTGGTTTTTTAGGTACATGAGTGTGAAGCTTATAGCATGCAGCTATAGCCCTGAACCCACATCCCACTTTGGTTGTTATTTCCCTATTCTTGTTATTTATACTTAGGTGTACTTTATTGACGTAGGGATGTATAAAGTTCACAGACGAAGGATCAATTGGACCATTACCCTCTGGATTATGACATATCTACAATGAATTCATCCAGCATGGCTTGGTCACCAGACTGAAAGAGTTCTAGAAAACGGTCCGATAAATACTGCGCCAGATTTGGTCGAGATATCTCTTCATGAGGAATTCGTATATGGAATTGACCTCCATTCCTATCCGTGAAAAGGAAACCTGCCCGGAGGGTATATTCCCGATATGTCACTACTCCTCTTACCTGTTCTATCACGCTGTGTATGACACCTACTAGTACATCATTAATGTCTCGATTTCCATTAAAGATCCGTGCGGTGTCGATACGTACTCTGAAGCGGTGGTTATCGATGATCCCTGAATTACGCGTAGATGCTTACCTTCAATAATTCTGTCGAGAAAGGTGCAGGGGGTTCATCAACCTCCTCCTCCTCATCGTCATGAAACACCTCTACGCGTGAAGGACCCGCAACAGCCCCGTCATCTACAAGACGGTCCAGGATTCCCTTTCTGCCTGCGTTTTTTCTGGAAAAAGAATGAAAATTCATAAACAACTGTGTAATGTACTATTATGTAACAATATTTTTCAGTAATATTTTTCAGTAATATATAGAATAATTAGATTGTAACTTACCGACGATTCCGAAGTTGGGATATTCGCTTCAGATAAGGGAACGGGGGTAGCTGCACGTGTATTTGGAGATTCAGCGGATTCACCAGTATTTAAGTCTGATTGTTTTCGTTGAGGTACTCCAGATGATTTCTGTTGAAAGGTGAAAAAGAACGTGTAAGCTAAATGTAGATTGTTATAGGGGTAATATATACGTATTCCAGAATTTGAAATATGCTTACCTTTCCTTGTTTTTCCGTCTCAGCATTGCGAACTGGCGAAGAATCCGAGGAATCACGGCCTGCACGATCTGGATTTACCATCTACTGTATCACGACCTGTTGACTCGGTATGGTTTTGGGCTTCTACGATACGACGAAGTTTGCGACGTTCAAGTTTGGAGATTAACCTCTTCTTATTAGGACTGCGGGCTTTCCTACGTGTAATCTATAGAGGGAAGAAAACATGTATGTAAATATAAAAACAAAATGTAGATTGTTATAGAACAGCTATAGAGATATATAGGAAAATCATGTATTGAAATGCACATACCATTCCTTGATTTCCCTCCTCAATGGGTCGGTTTGTAGAAATACATCCCTCAGTAGGCTGAGCAGTGTTCGCTTCTTCCATAACACTGACTGATGCTTCTGATCTGACTCGTTCCTCATTATTCCGTTGAAGCTTACGGCGTTCGAGCTTGGATATCAGCCTTCTCTTAACAGGACTAATTGCATTCCGGCCACCTCCGACTTTATTGACACATTGGGCCTTGGCTGTTTCAACATTAGCACACTGTAATGAAATAGCAATATAAGTATATATTTATATATAAAAGAATATCTATTGTAATAACGTCTATGAATATAATAACGCTTAAGAAACTTACTCTAGGTCGAATCCTATTATCAATAGCTTGTGGATTAAGAAATAAGTTCATCTTTCTCTCAGCTTCAAGTAGCGCTCGCACATATTCCTCATCATTATCCGTAGATATATCAAGATCAACTCCATCAGTGTTCACAGGTTCAGGTCGTCGAGGTATTCTTGCCCTCACTATTATGTCTAATCTTACGCTGCAAAAGTAAAGGTAATATATATATGATATATATATATATATATAGTTAAGTTGTTATGGTGATAAAGTTGTTGTTATTATATATATTATATATATATATATATATATATTATATATATATATATGATATATATATATATATATATAATATATATATAATAATAATAATAATAATAATAATAATAATAATAATAATTTAACGACATTTACCCTTTTGCACGGCGTGGCCGTATTCTGTCTTCGTTCATCATCACCTTCGACTGCCTTTTCATAGGCCCGCACAGCTTCTACTAATTCCACCTGATCGACTACTTCCACGAGTACGGACTCAGCCACAGTTTCTCCATCTCCACTGAAAGTACGCTTTAAACCCCGTTTTTGATTATTTGCAGGCATATTTTCGTTTTTCTTCTTCTACAATTCTTTCCACTTGGAGTAAAACACTGAAACAGAAATGAATATATATATATGAAAGAGTATATATATATATATATATATATATATATATATATATATATATATATATATATATATATATATATATATATATATATATATATATATATATATATATATATATATATATATATATATATATATATATATATATGCTTAATTAAATAAATTATTATATTATTAAGATTTCGAACATATATATAAACATTATTATTACATTAGAGCGTATGTAATTCACTTCCAATACGCGGCAGTCCTTGAAACACTCTGACTAAATATACCTTGACGTCAAGGGTTTTATAACCAAGAATTTAGCCCTTAGGGTATATATTTTAAGCCTAATGTGCGTAAAGGTTAACTAGTACTCTTTAAAGTTTACATATGTATTTCAAATGAGGAACAATGTCTTAAATCTAATATATATATATATATATATTTGAGAATATATATATATATATATATATATATATATATATATATATATATATATATATATATATATATATATATATATATATATATATATATATATATAAAAAAATATTATTATACGCTATAGTTTCTTTTTAAAATAGACGGAATACGATGAGGAATCATACACTGAAACGCTATTATAAAAATATTCTTTTATTGAGTAAAATTACATCATTTTTAGAATTTCCTGAACAATAATAAAATCGTTGAGTATGGGATTTCTAGTTGAGAATACATTAACGAGATCTTCAAGAGGTCGCTTTTTAAGTAATCCTTGTAAAAAGTAAGCGGCATAGAGTCCACATAGCTGTGACGAGTATGATTGTATCGGGAACGTTAAGGTTTTCATGTAGCTTGAATTATTGTTTCTTAGGAATTGCTTTATATAAGGGGATGAATATAACGTCGATTGGTGCAGTGAATCAACTAGAATCATACAGTTTTCATCAAGTTTGTACAGTACAGCCCAATGCCCCTGAGCAGTTTCCCATCTAGGTGAAGTGTTAAATATCAACCCTCCGTTTACTCTTATTTTTATATCTTCTAATTCATTACTGGCATACGTGTGCTTGAAACCCTTTACTGACGCCAGTAACACGCCAAGTTCGGCCTCGTTCATGGTTATCCGCTTAGAAGCACGTTTCTAACCCTGTCTAGTTCAATGAGGCTCTGGTATTCCATATAGACCAAGACTGAAACAGGAACCTGTAAGCTCGATGCAAAATTTAAATTCAACCCTAATGAGCCACTCGTTACAGCGCTTAAATGAGTAGAAGCAGACGATGAAAGGTCGGCTGTTAGTTCATAAGCATATAAATTAGAATTGTCAACGTAATCTTGTAGTGTAATACCCGTTCCTGTATCACTACACTGCACAGTTTGAGCTATCAGGTCGTAGAATGGCCGAGAGCACAGCGACTCATAGGGAATGGTGCTATAAGACGTTTCGTAATCCCTACCGTGTGAATGCCCATCGACTTGAAGACTGATCCGTTTTACATTGAAATGCTGGAATTTAAAGGACGGCTTTTTATACTTGCCTGTTACAGCTGTATGCTCAAGCATACCTACTACAACTTTCAAGGGTAGAGTAGCATTAACAATGTTGGGGATGTTAATATTTGATAAACCAGGTGTAAAGTTAAAAATCTTTGTCTCCACGCGTATCAAGGGGTACTTTGCGGTTGAGGAAAGAAGTGATTTTTCAATTTCAAGATGTCTGTTAGCCGTGAGTTTCACTTTGCGTACATAAATATAGGTCTCCAGCAATTTGAAAATTGGGGATGGTGGAGAACTCGTAGCTCCGTTTTTAGTGCTTACTTTCAATGCAAACTGGGGAGCAGCCCTAGTCAATTTCAACTTAAGTTCCACCCCTGGGAGTAGTAGAAGTCGCTCCTGATTAAGTAGATCCCCCATTAGTCGACCGTAAAATTCGTATGTGTTATTTGGAGATTTCGCAGCCCGGTCAATATGCTTATCTACATCTTTAAAGCTGTAGAACCCACAGGATTGCAGGTGGGATTGTTTCGCATCTTCACTAAAGTTTAAAAGATTGTTGATGTAGCATTTGTACGGGTATAAGGCTGTAGCTGAATTAACAGGTGTTTCATTAAGGAATATTTCCAGCTGGCTGAAAGCGGTATACAGGAAGTTACTCTCAGTGTAAACGACATGATCATCGGATGTAGGTAGATCGCTTCCGTCTTCTGATAAAAGTTTCACTTTCAAGTATAAATGGATGTCGCAGGGATCGATGTAAAAGTCCCCTGAACCAGTTACTATAAACTCTAAAGGTGCATCGCTATTGGTAATCGAGTGAGTGGGGTTGACAGATACGTAATTACTATTAAGCACACTAACTTGGGTTGGCAGAACATTAAAAAGATTTAATTCTGATTTACAACAACCATGAGACGCACTGGTTAAGAAATGCATCCTGTCGGGTCAAAAGCTTTCCTAAGAATGATTAGAATATAATGCCACACCTCTTATATACTTTCCCTAGATAAGGATATATATATTCTGATGATCCCTCAGTTCCCTTGTAACCTTCAAGCAAGGAAGAAGTGTTATCGAACCTTCGTGCAAAGAACCTTGCTATTTTCATGTGTTCAACATGCTCAGACTTAACCGTTTCATCTCTATACAGGACATTGTACAGTGGGTGGAAAATCTGCCAGACTGTGGAGTTTCAATTGTTTATAAAAGAAGTCCCGATGGCAGTGACTTTTACACGTGTACTAGTTCCCATGCAAACTATAGTAACCAAAGGGTATTTATGAATACAGAAGAACTACTTAATGTATGTTTACATGCCGAAACATTCATTTCGCACAGCATTAATAAGCCTTCAGGTTTAATCGGAACAAAAGTAGTTATCAGCGAGAGTGTGAAGAGGAAACCTAAACAACTCATTATCGAGTTTTCAATGAAACAAGACATAATCAGAATGGAGGTAAGAGTATGGAGAGCGTATAACTCGTGTACATTTAAACCCACCCGTTTCGGTTTCTTTATTACAGGAATACAGCAGTTGAAGTATATGTCTGAGATTCGCAAGAGGGTGTTATTACAGAGTGTAAGGGGTGAAATGTTGAGTAATCACGTAAATACAGCCCTTTATATTCTGTATGAGGAATACTACACATTTAAGAAAATGCTTACGGATAACTCTGAAGATATTATTGAATACTTCTTGAGTTCCATAGACGTGCATAAATTTATTTCAATGTTTAAAGAACAATGGTGTGATTCTATTTACACTGATGGATCAGAAAATAAACATACTATGATTTCTATACGTGATCTTTTCACATATATATTAGGAGATGGCGTGCATATACTAAGAGAATACCTATTGGAAAACGACCTGAGCGAGTGGCATATTTGTAAAGCTTTCGAAAGAGTAAGTTTGAAATAATCGTAGAACGTACCTTTAGGGTAACGTATAAATATATTTAAAAAGGACATCCATGCACACTACATCCTTACTGGATTAACAGATGCCAATCATGGAGGACGTGCATAAATTCATGTTCCGTACACCTGCAACGTGCCTTATAGCAGGCCCAACTGGGTGTGGCAAAACATTTGCAATACTAAAATTATTAAGTGAATTAGAGATATTTGAAGAGCATCCTGTGAAAATAATATGGTGTTATAACGTATTTCAAGCAAAGTTTAACGAATATAAAAACCTTATTCATTTTCATGAAGGCATCTATGACGTAAAATCGGTAGAGGATATAAAAGGACATAAGGTTATAATACTGGACGATCTCATGCATAAGGTGAATATTGAGGTACGAAACATTTACAGTTTATTCTCACCACCTAAATATCTCAGTGTTCTTTATTACACAGAACATTTTTCACCAAAGCAAGCATATGCGTAGTATCTCTTTGAATACCCAGTACTTGATTCTTTTCGGCCAGAGACGAGACATGAGTCAGATTAACGTGCTAGCCAGTCAAATGTTTCCCCTTCAAAGGAAAGAGTTCTTAAAAGTATATAAAGAGGTTACTTCGATCCCCCACGGTTATTTGATGTGTGAACTTCACCCCAAAAACACGTGCATACTCCGCACCAACATTCTTCCTTCCGAAATCGAAACTGTTTATATTCCTGAGTAATGTTGATAAAGAAATATTTACCGTTGATGAAAAATTATAAGAAACTAAGTAAAAAAGAAAAAGAGAAATTACTAAAAAACACTACCTTTGTAAACTGTATCTGTGAGATCTGTTTAAATATGGTAAAACAGGTCATACCATTGAAAACTGATCAGAAGAGAAAGTTACGTCGTCACAGCAACATCATTCGTAAACTTGTCCGTAAAGTTAAGAAGAAGAATTTAAAGAATAAAAAGAAACTGTTACAGCAAGGCGGAGGAGTTTTCCTTCCATTACTCTTCTCAGTAGTTGGTCCTTTGCTGTCTAAACTGTTAGCAGGGAATCACACGTAAGAATGAAGAAGGCTGTAGTAATACCGTTCGATCAATATACAAAGCTAGGATAATTCTCTGGCTATTCCTCAACCTCTTCCCGAAACACTTCTTGATCCCCGAATTGAACAGAATACGTAATATTGAAAAGGAATTAGCAGATATATTAACTTCAAAAGTTAATATAGACGAGAAAAGGATGAAATATCAGGAAATATTACAAAAATTATTAGAAGTCAAAGACAAGTATACAGGAATGCATCCTATTTCAAATGAAGTTTCACAACGTGACTATGAAAGAAAGGATTTTAAAAAGGTTTTAGAAAACAGCTTACCTCCTACATTGAAAAATAAGGGTCACGTATGATACTTTAAAAGATCAGTTAAATTGGAACGAATTAGGGCAGATTGTAGTTAATGATCAACCCCTTCAAGGATCAAATATAGTAGACCTGGTCTCAGACTTAGTTCGAGACTGGAAAAAGAAGCCTATACCAGGCTGGGATGTCATTAAACGCGAGTTACAGGGTATTAATTTTCCTAGGAGTTTAATTCATAATAAGCAGAGGCTACAGGATTGGGATATTCATTATCAACCATCGGTATCCGAACCTGTAGGCCCTAATGAACGACCTTACAAAGGAATATTACATCGTAAGAGCAAAACAATAAGTAGTCCTCAAGCAATAAGAAAAAAGCGAAATGAATTAGCGCGTAACTGGTTAAGAATGTAATATTACGTCATTTGAATACAAAGATACAGCTGAATAACTCTCATCATAAAATATTCAGAAACCACGTCGGACAGGAATATACAAGAATACACTGGAACATTCTTGTATGTACAAGAACTGATTTATCTCAATAAGACCCAAAAGTGTAACTCCGCCTCTTATGTTTCACCATCATAACTCTTAAGCCTAATCAGATGATTGGCTGAGGGAACGTAAGCCAGCAAACGGGGCGGAGCTAGATAAGCTCCGCCCACCTCTTATTCATGTATATAAGACATCGCACTCTAACGCTCCATATATTTGTATTCCCACCTTCCAATGGATAGTAGTTGTGTTACGAACGAAATGGCCTGCTTAGTTAGAAATATTACGATTAGTGAGCTAACGTCTTGGTCTGTGGTGCATCAGCATTGCGCTGTTATCTTGCGTTTTAGAAGAAGACCATCAGGGGACCGCTACATTACATGCTTATCCCCTCAACCGACTTATAATAAGCCTTTATTCATCTCTGTAGAAAGTCTCGCCATCATCATGGAAGCTGTTTCGGATTGGAAGTCCAAAGACTACATAAACCTCAGCTTGTTAAATGAATGGGGGATAGCTATATCACAAGGAGGCCATGAAGATCACAAGCGGTTAACCCTGATTTTTTCCTTACACGAAAACGTTCCACGCGTACATATAGGGTGTTGGCTGCGCCGTAATGCTTCATCTGTTTTCTCACCAAGCGCGCACACAATTACAATAAGTGGTAAAGAATCCATCGAGCTGTTCCTAAAGATGAATGATGAATTCCTACATAGATTAGAAGATACGAATACACTGGAGGACCTCATAAACACCGCATATCGATTGGTTTATAATATCTACAGTGATAGTTTTTTATTTAACTCTAACAACGTCGCGAAGATGATAGAGGTCATAGACCTTAATCGTTTTACTCCTGTTTGGAATCAGGAAATGAGTGGCGAAAGATGTAAAAATCATACTCTGAAGATTTCAGCGGCTGAAATGTACACATTCATTACAGGAGAGGGAAGGGTAGGATTAGAATCCTACGTTGAAGCGACGCAGGCAATTCTAGATGCATTAAAGTAATATATTCAAATAAACCTAATTATTATTATTATTACTGTAAATATTATGGCTTCTGTGTAAATATTATTGCATCAGTGTAAATAAATTGTTTTTATATTTTTACATTTCCTTATCCTTTTTGTCACTTTAGGACTGCGCACATGTATTACACACACATTCTTTATCTTCTATCTTATCTTCATCTTAACTCCTATCATCTTCATCTTTATCATCTAACTTTAACATTCCTAATATCTTTATCATCTCTCTTTAATTATCTTTACTCCACACTTTACTCCATCTTTACTTCCTTACTCATCTCTCATCTTTACTCCTATCTAACTCCTACTCCTTTAATACCCATCTTCATCTCTCATCTTCAACATTCCTGCACATTCATTCTATCTCTTTACATTCATACATACATACACACACACATTACATAATATATTGAGCATTATTTGAGCTATTGATATACATACACATATATTATTAATATATTATACACATATTATTAAGTTAAGATATAGTTAGGGCTAATAGCAGCAGAGCATACAGTGAGAAAGAAAGAGTTGTTGGAGTATATATATATATATATAGCATATAAAGATATATATATATATATATATATATATATATATATATATATATATATATATATATCGCTTACATATTGATCAGTAGCTAGCATGGGGGCAAAGGAGGTAGTTGATAAACATTACTTCAACCTGAGGGAACCAAATAGTTTTGGAGGTTTCACTAGATTTGCCTTAAGATTTCCTAATATTGAGAAAAAAGAGTTAAAAAAATATTTAGAGGGCGAAGAGGCATTTACTCTACATAAGCCTGTAAAAAAATTTCCTACACGGAAAACCATAGCCCCTCAGCTCGATAGTGTGTGGCAATTAGATTTAACGGAAATGATTAAATATAGTTCTTATAATGATGGGTTTCAATACGTGCTTTTTACTATTGATGTATACTCTAGATACCTGTGGTTGAAAGCCTTAAAAGATAAAAGATCGGCTACAGTTGCCAGTGCAGTACTTGAAATTATAAAGGCCGAGAGGAGAACACCTAAATCATTCTGGACGGATTCAGGAATGGAATTCAAGGGGCGAGAGTTTCAGGAGTTGACTTGGGAGTATGGTATAAGCTATTACAATACATTTTCCGTAAACAAAGCTGCTATAGTTGAAAGAGTCCAACGTACTATTAAGGAACGCATGCATAGGTATTTTACTAAGATGAACACTTTTAAATATATTGATATACTTGATGATCTAGCTTATTCTTATAACAGATCTTACCATAGAACTATAAAAACAACTCCATTAGAAATGTCAAAAACGAGAGGTCATACATCGCATAGGGACGAAAAAGAAAACAAAATAAAAGATAATTCAGGAATAAAGGTAAACGATTATGTAAGAGTATCTCGAACAGAAGAAAGATTCAGAAAGGGGTATGAAGCTGGATGGACTACGGAAGTTTTTAAAGTTCACAATATCCGGTCGCTCCGTCGTGATAGTTTAAAGTTATATTATCTGGAGGATTTAAATGGTGAAAAGATAAAGGAGGATTTTATAAACAAGAAATACAGCAAAAAGTAAGGTTCAACCCTGTAACTCACGAATATAAAATTGAAAATATATTAGCTACTGAGGTAAAAGGAAAAATAAATATGTACCAGAAATGGAATCTGCCAAGTTTACTTGAAGCGGCGCACGAAAAACGCGAAAAGGTTTCACGATAAATGCGGAAACGGTTAAACACCCAAACGACTGAACGAAGTACAAC
>JABUQX010052917.1:5000-7500 GCA_015478945.1 Trachelipus rathkii
ATATTATAGTAATATATATATATATATATATATATATATATATATATATATAATATATATATATATATATATATATATTTTTTTTATATATATATATATATATATATTATATATATATATATATATATATATATATATATATATATATATATATATATATATAAGTATGATATAATATTGTTTGATTTTTTACAAGATTAAATAAAACTGGTTTTGTAATGTCAAAAACAGCATCTAATTTTGTTTAAAATTCTTACATCAAAATTCTAAAATATATTAAAAACACTTTACTAATATTAAAACGTACAAGTTATTAATAATTCCAATTTTAAAAAAAGAAGACCTTTTAAGTTATGGAGTGAATAAACTTTTAAATGTTACTTCAGGTTTTAGGAATGGGAAACAATTTTAAAGTCAGAATAGTGAGAGCATTTTTATTTGCCCAAAAATCACGAAAAATTAAATTAGTTTAAAGGTAGAATATTTTCAAATCAGCTTAAAGACAGAAGAATTTATATATTTTTATAGTAATACATTTTGGAAGCTTTATAATCATTTTATGGTAGTTTAATTGTCATTTGACATACATACCTTACTAAGAAACATATGCATGTATGACGTTCTTACAAACCAGTGTCGTTACATCTGGTGTCATTTTAAATAAGGTAAAGTTTAAAAAATTAAGAATTTATGCCGATATTTATTATACTTCAAAATAATTTGAAGGTTTAAATATTTTTTGGAAAAATTCTATTTCGTTTTTCTTTAAAAAACAAACAAACAAACATTAATTCTGCAAAGAATTAAGTAAGTAAAAAAGTTTCAAAACTGCTTAGTTGATAAACTGTTTATTCAGTTCGGAATTTCATCGAACGTCAGCATTTGTAAAAGGTCATAGTTCGCATAAAGAATACCAATTTCCGATCGGTGTAAAATATGGTTCTCCTTTGATATTGGATCAGCAAACCTAAAAGCAAGATAGGTAGCTAAAATTTTTCTTTGTAAAATTATAAAATCAGCAATGTCGAGAGCAAGGTGCCTTTTAAGAAAGCAAAATAATGATGTTGATTGCAACATCGTTTTCAATATGTAAAATAATTTTTGAAATAAAGAATCATTCAATAGCTCTTGTAGTAATGGCTTATGTGAAGTGCAGTCGTTAATAAGAAGGTAATGCTTCTTCTCTGTTGCAAAGAATTAAGCCCAATCTATTTAAAAAAAACATATCAGGTTGATTCCATTTATTGAATATTTTACAATTTGGAAAACAGAGTCTCCCACTGTAGCTTGTAAGCAATGCATTTCTTTAAATTCGTCCCAATTTATTGAGGTTGAGAATCAGAAAAAAAACCAGTTCCATTAAGAGTAGTATCGTTCTCAATTGGCAATTGCATGAAATGTTTAAACAGTTTCATTTTTGCAGTAAAAAAATACTTTACATTTTATTTCTCTCTCGTCTACTCTCTCTTCTCATCATCTCCTCTTTTCTCTCCATCTCTCTCTTACTTCAGTCTTCTCTCTGCATTCCTCTCTCCCTCTCTCTTCTCTCTCTTTCTCCTCTTTCTCTTCTCTCTCTCCTCTCTCTCTCCTCTCTCTCTCTCTCTCTCTTTCTCTCTCTCTCTTCCTCTCTCTCTCTCTTCTCTCTCTCTGCTCTCTCTCCTCCTCCTTCTCTCTCGTCCTCTCTCTCTCTCTCCTCTCCTCTGCTCTCCCTCTCCTCTCTTCTCTCCTCTCATTCTCTCCCTCTTCTCTCTCTCTCTCTCTCTCTCTCTCTCTCCTCTCTCTCTCTCTCTCTCTCTCTCTCTCTCTCTCTCTCTCTCTCTCTCTTCTCTCTCTCTCTCTCTCTCGTCTCTCCTCTCTTTCTTCGTCCCCTCGCTTCCACTCTCCTCTGTTTTTCTCTCTTTCTCTTCTTCTTCTCTCTCTTTCTCTCTCTCTCTCTCTTCTCTCTCTCTCTCTCTCTCTCTCTACTCTCTCTCTCTCTCCTCTCTCTCTCTCTCTCCTCTCTTCTCATTTGAATTATTTTTTAGAGTAATTATCTCTCGTTTCTGCTGTCTACTTTTCTGTTGCTCTCTCTCTCTCTCTCTCTCTCTCTCTCTCTCTCTCTCTCTTTCTCTCTTCTCTCTCTCTCTCTCTCTCTCTCTCTCTCTCTCTCTCCTCTCTCTCTCCTCTCTCTCTTTGTTTATTTCTTTTTTGTCTCCTTTTCTTTCTCTCTCTCTCTCTCCTCTCTCTCTCTCTCTCTCTCTCTCTTCTCTCTCTCTCTCTCTCTCTCTTCTCTCTCTCTCTTCTCTTTCTCCTCTCCCTCTTCTTCTCTCTCTCTCTCTCTCTCTCTCTCTCTCTCTTCTCTCTCCTCTCTCTCTCTCTCTCTCTCTCTAGTTGCATACTCCTTTTATGAGGAGAACTCATGAGACTTATTTTTCTACAGTTTAATACTTTCTCACTCCACTCTCTAAAGTGCTCGATCTTGCATGTACTCTACTGGTTAAGTCCGAACACGCTCCCTTTT
>JABUQX010052917.1:12500-26227 GCA_015478945.1 Trachelipus rathkii
ATATCACTGGGCCCAGAATTACCGGGAAGCAAGCGATTATATTATTTTAACAAGCATAGTTTTTAAAATATCCAAAAGAAGCCGAGGTTGAAAATTGTATCGCTCCTTCATTATTTCAGATAATTTCTTTTGGCATTTTTTTAACTAATTGAAAAGAATCATAGCAAAAATTTTGCAGCTCCACCACTAAAATTTTATCGAAATGTAAAATGTTGTTTCTTTCACTAAAGTTTTGTAGGTAAATTTATTACTTTAAAATTCTTTAATTTCAATAATAATCTGGCCAGGAGCCCTGTGAAAAACATTCTCCCTTTCAGATCCTGAGACTATTCAAGCGTTAGTGAAGCTCTTGCATCTTTCATTTCAGGTTTTTTCTCTTGGTGTTTCGTCAGGTTCTTCTCCTTTATTTTCTTCCTTTTCTATTTTTTAATGCGTTCCATCTTCGACAACAGGCTCGGATCATATTTATATATCATATATGATATTAAATGGGAAGGTAAAGACATTTACTGCCTTTCTCGGGATTGAACCACCGCATGTTGCGAATTAGACATTATACCCGATGCGTATCCTCCAACCCATAAAAAGTTGGATTCAAGAACAGTTATAAAGCAGCCGAGTTCCCTTCAAGGCGTCATCACCAGGTGTCCAGCCTGTCCTATCCTATCCCTCGTTCTTTTCATATTGTAGATGTAAAATAAAGAATATGGAATAAAAGACGAGGGATTAGGACAGGTTGGACACCTGGGTGATGTCGCCTTGAAGGGAACTCGACTGCTTATAACTGTTTCATGAATCCAAGCATTTTTTGGTCGGAGGATCGGTCCCTGGTAAGCACGGTATATGGGTTTCATTTCGCAACATGCGGCGGCTCGATCCCGGGAGAATGCCCGTAAATCTTTTATATATATATATTTAATATTATAATATTATATATTTTTTTTATTTTATTAAATATATTTTTTAAATTAATTAAATTTTTTTTTGTTATATATATATAATAATAAATAATATATATATATATATATAATTATATATATATATTATATATAAATATATTTTATATATATATATATTTAATATATATTTATATATATATATATTTTATATATATTTATTTATATATAATTATATATATTTTATATATATATTATATATATATATATATATATATTATATATATGAAACGCTGGCGGGATATAATATATATTATATATAATATATATATATAGTAATTATATATATATATATATATATATATTTATATATATATAAATATATATATATATATATATATATATATAATATATATATAATATTATATACTATATATATATATATATATATATATATATATATATATTATATTATATATATATAGGATGATATTTATATATATATATATATATATATATTTATATTTAGTAATATATATATATATATATATATGTATATATATATTATATATTATATATATATAATTATATATATATTATATATATATAGTGTGTTATATTATAATATTATTATATAATATATTATATATATATATATATATATATAGTAAAATCAATCCTATGAAATATTAATTCGTCAAATTTTGTTAACAAAGGTATTTGTGTATATTTTCCTATCATTCCTAATCCAAAAACAAAGCCCAAATACCCAAGTAACAATGACAATTGAATTTTATGTTACTCTCTCACTCTTCGTGTTGACATACACCCAAACATCTCCAACAGATTGTCAAAAGTCCAATGAACAGAATAATATCTGTCAATGAAACATAAGTATTCATCTTGTAAGTCACTTAACATAATGCCGCTATATAAGTAATTAAATATTTATGAATATAGAAAAAAATATTTAATGAATAAACTTAAATTCATAACCGTTTGTTAATTTATGCACGATAAAAAATAAATAATGTTTATATTAGAAATAATATAGTTATCAGTTTTTTTTTAGTTTTATTAATTATTAACTAACCGCAGATGAGTAGTATAGTATTTTTATAGCATTTTCGTTTATATTTTCATTTAGAATAATGTCATGTCCGAAATTATATAATGAACATGCAGAATCTACAATATATCTACAAAAATAAAATAATAGTTTGAAAAAAAGCAAGAATGGTCATGAACAAGTAAAATAAACATGACAAAAACTAAAATAATCAAATCAACGTTTTTAGATAGCAATTACGAGTAAAAAAACTCTGTACACTGTTCACCAGATTTTTAAGTAATCGATGATAGTAGAAAATTAAATTAATTGTTACCCTCAACTATACTTTGAACCTGCGGTAAGGAAAAAAATTTAAGATGGTTCCTGCTGGCCACCATTATTTTACGCAATTGGAAAGCAAACTCTAAATATATCTTTGGCAATATTAAAAGCATTATTATAGCATTTTAATTAATTGAGGACAATTTGTTGTAATTGTTCGACTTACACTCAAATTCCAAAGTAACTAAAAACATAAACTTTATGAGAGGATAAATTACCTAGTATAACAATTATTTAGATGGAAGGGTGAATTATAGAATACAGAACACAAAAGGAAATGCCAAATAATAAGCGGATAGCGAGAGCCAAGAGGGGGCCGACACCGCGACGCACCTGTTCCAAGTGGGGATCGCAGGATCTAAAAAACACCACCAAAGCGGCAACCCCGGGGGAACGGTACCTCCTGCAGAATCCACAGACGAAAATCTGCAAGATTATTAATACTTAACTGTAATCAATCAAGTAATCTGAAAAGACGAAATGTCGTCCCCCAAACTTTAATGTAGAAAATCTAAAAATAACAGGCTTTGCCACCAAAAGAACTCTATTTATAGAGCCCATAAGATGAATTAAGTATAAACCAAACTGAATAAGAAGAAAAAATAAATGGAAATATAAAATGGAGAACTATTCTAGCAACTGAAATGAAGGAAAAGCATGATATTTTGACTACAGCTAAACACTCAACCCCTACCACGCGTCTCCATAAGCATGACCCAAAGTAAAACACATAGTGAATAAATATGGAGAGGAATTAGGAAACCCTACCGCTGAGTGGAAAAAGCGGACTGACACTTCGAAAATATCAAGAATTCAAAAGCGAAACCCGCTCTCACTATGTACGGTGGCCTCAAAGTAGACCAGGATAACGAGAGTAGACCATGGTAGACGGAGAATGAAGAGTTTAATATGAAATCGTCCTCAAGGATTCCCAATATATACAGTAATAAGTATACATACACACTTTATTACAAAATCAGATATGACAAGATTTTCATTGCAGGTTTCATAGTATAGTAATGAATTTAATTAATCACAAAAAAAATTAGTATCTTTGGTAAGAAGATAATTTGTTACTTTGATACAAAAAATAAAATAATTATATAAGCATGTAAAAAATTCTGAATAAACTGCGTGAGAAACATTTATAGATTAACTCTTTAAAATAAAATTCTCCATAGGCGGCGAAGTCATTCAAAAATCCTACCCTAATAACAGTTCTCCGACCAACGACCCCTATCACAATCTTCCTACCTCCTGGCATCAATAACATGTTGCGAAAATCAGAAATCAAATTTACACATTTTCATTTATTTCTACCTATATCAAATCGTGCTAAGAATCAGCCAATATTAACCTAATTTCTTGAGTGTCTCGTCTTTCACAGTAAATGAAGGTTGAGAACCCTATGAGTTGTTCAATATCTTCATGACGAAAGCCAGAACCTCCTATATCGGGATAACATATATAGTCCAAGACAAATAGATATAGCATCAATAATAGGGAATTTAAGTAAAGTTAATCAGATAAAATTCAACTGCTGGGATATATTCGAAACGATAATTGACATGTACGATAAGTCCTGGTGCCATAAGACAAAAGATCTTATTTATATCTATAGAAAAAGTATAAAGTTAATAGTATTTGAGCTAAGAAGGTGGAGTTAAGTTAGGAGTAAATTTCATGTAAATCCAAAAATTTCTATCTATAATCAGTTATATGCTTCTGTGCATGTAACTGTAATTGTGATCGGGCTCTAGATAAGTGGGTAAAAATTAATATCCACATTATAGAAATAGCAGAGAGTATGAATAAAGGTTACAGGTAGTAGTAACGCTTTGGGTTTCCAATAATGTTAGAATGAGAATGACGAGAAATAATATATTAGTTGTATTATTGTTTATGTAGTCCTTAATGAAACTTGTTACGTTGATGTCAGGGTTCATCAATGATTAATAAAATCAGTTGAACTTAAATCACATTGCAGTGAGAGTATGGCTGTAAATGTTTCCAAATCATAAATTGTGTAAATATATTATTAAAGGAGTATATTAAAGAATATAAGAAAGTGAATTTATCTATCCATATGTTCTGAAGGATATTTGGTGAATGAGTGCAATGTATAGGGTAGATATATATACGTACACAAGCTGTCAGGTAGTTACAAATAAACTTAACCTAGTTAATGAATAGGAAGAAAATATTCGTCTCAGCGCATTTGAGTATATCATGTTTCATTTAATAGGAGCTTTCCTAACTAAGAAGGTCTGTTATTAAGAATGCATGTCTTTGCGTTTTCATATATTCCCATATCCGGTATTATAATTATGATTATAAAAAGAAATTAGGCCCAAAGTTAGACATCTTTAAAGATTTTGAGATGGATATAAAGTTATACAATATTGGATGGAGAACATTTAATGTGATCTCGGAATACCCAAAATTACCATCCTCATCAGGAATCAATCTTCGATGTTAGAATTGATATCGTTATTGAACATGTTATAGAGTTGATTCAAATTAAAGTTTGAAAATCGCGGTAGGTGAAATTATCCTCCGCAAGCGTTATTATCTATGTTCCGGGTTAAATTGGTCGTAATATAGTTGAATAATACAAAGTGTCTATAAAAAGTGATGTAGAAGATTTCTATTAAAAAAATAAGTTCAGGACGGTTAATATATTACCATCAGTTCTTTTTAACTGACGGATAGGTGAACTCGTGTAAATGTTTGCCGATCCCCGTATTCAGGGTAGCCTCTTAAACGATAGTAATAGTTGTATAAACTATATATATTGGATTGTACAATGATAAGTGATAATAATCTGTTACCATCTCTAAGTTCTTTATATAAATTATTATGTTAGCAATGGTAAGTCCCCTGGGAAGTATATTAAGTAAGACTTTTACAATGAAAAAACTCTATGAGATTGGATCTGAAGAGGAAATATATAGTGAGAGAAAAAGTTTGTGATGAAGCCTCATCTCTACAATACTTATGTGTAATAAACGGGTCCAAGGGTAAGTTAGGTCGTGTTAATTTCATGAGGCTTCACGATAATAATTAAGTTAATATCTTTACCTGCCGGCAGTCTTTTTCCAGTATTCAGAAGTGTTATATCTGTAATGGTGGTGAGAGATTGAGTATTCTCATTCTAGTTCATAAGGAAATAACACGAAATGGATAATGTGCTTGATGTTTAAATGTAGTAAATCCCTATAAGGTACTGAGGAGTGTCTATATAATATAACACGAATATTTCCATACTTATATATACCATTGTAGAAGAGGGATGATAGAGGAGTTGAGTAAAACATGCCTTAATATTTTATAAGGAATGCAAATAATTTTTCGAATTTTCAAGGGGTCCGTCTGCAATTCATGCGAAGAGCTAAGATTTATCATTTGATAAGAGATAACGCGAATAGGTAATTAAAAGGGAGAAAGGAAAATACTCGAGCTAAGGCCAGAGGATAAGACTACTTTGAAAGTTATGCTTCTCTTTTTCAAACAGTCAAGGGTCATTTCTTCGTTGCTGACAGGCATCTCTAAGTGTGTCAATAGGAGAACTGAACAGAACGCTTTTCAGATGGGATATCAACACATTTGCTCCAGGACCATTGGGAATATAGGTCCAATGGCCCAAAAGGGGCCTAAATAAGGCAGAAATGATAGGTAAGGCCCTCTACTGCGATTAGACTGCAATAAGGAGCATATGGATAGGTTCAAATATCGAATTTTAAATATTATTGGAAGCAGGGCAATAAATTAGCCATGTAAGAGAACTAAATTGGCCCAAGCCTGGCAAAATAAAATGACAACGAACCATCTCATGATAATGTCCTCTTACCATTAATATTACCGAACAATAATGGGTGACTCAAACGATCCTACAATATAGCTCTAAGACCTCCAAAGCTATACCTTAGCTTGACGACTGTTCATTAAGATCCGGTGGAACCAGAAGAGGTCCTAGTTGAACTCTTGCAAGAATACGGTTTAGTTAGGCGATCTCCGAACTGAGAAACACGAATTACCACAACTCTCACCTGTAGCCATAGGAGCTATGTCCTATTTCTAGATAAAGAGTACATCGGTGCCTAGTACCGTCAAAATGAATGTAATGATAGTGATATTCAAGCGGTAAACCATTACCCCGAAAACAATAGACTTCAAGGGTGATCACCCAAAAGGTATGATTGTCTCAATATAAAAGGCCCTAGTCAATTAGCCGAGGTACCACTTAAATAATGGGATCAGATGAGTTTCTGACAAATTATCAGTAATCTGCGGTCAATCAACACTTCTACAATGGTAATTCACTGGGAGAATATTAGAAGAAACACATTATGTTTTAAAAAATTCTTACATAAAAATAAAAAATATAATAACCAAAACCCGCAAGAAAAACCTGAGTATGTGTTCCAAAGTTTACCAAGTTAATGAAAGATTAACTCATCACACCACCATGTTATCTTCTCACAGTAGCATCTAATATCACCTAGTCCATGAATTTTACCACTTCATTGAGACCACAAAAGCTCAGTCCTAACAGAGAACGGAGCAACCTATCAGCCAAGATAATAAATCCATGATTAAAGTGGATTTGATGTTTGAACCAAGAGAGTCAGATGTGCGGACCAAGCGTGTCCTTTGTAGAGACTCCAGTTAGACAAATATTCTCTCAATTGATGATGCTTGAATCTACCGATGTACTATAGCTCTTGAGACCGCCGAGAGCTTAACGAGATAAGCGATATATATATGATTATGCACTCCCTACACCAATACACCTAACAATACAGCAACGAAACGTGCCCTACACAGTATCTGGAATCACGAATTAAATGCAATGGGGTGGAATCCTATAGACCACTTAATTTAAAGAACTAAAAGATCTAGTAAATTATGAATAAATAGCAAAGGCTCAATGTAGCTTTATATTTGTGGATAAAAGAAGAAGATTGTCCTGGATACTTAATAGGGCGTTAGAGTTTTCAAGCATGCTATATTTAGTAATCAAAGTTATTAAGGCTTTGAATATTTTAATGAGTTATGTGAGATTATTTGTGGACCTACCGTATATATAATCAAGGTGAGACGTTATATGAGATTAATTTGTGAGAGGTGATTTTCCTGGTGACCATATAGTATCATAGAAAAACATTGAAACAAGGAGTCAACCATCCCCGCCGGAATTGAGATTTATTACTTAAAAATCCCTCTGGAATGTCAGGCAAAATAAGCTCTTTTAATCATTATTGTATAATCTTCTTTTGATTTCATAAAAGAGGAGTATCGGATGAACAGAGCATGTCAGCATAACTATAATTTATTCCTTTCTACAGGAGGCAAGGAAATAACCATAAGAACTCAGATAACACCTCCCAGACTCGCATTGGTCCTCCCTACAATGGTACGTGCTACCCGTCGCATATCTGCACCCTCACCGGAGCCCCAGTGATTTGAGAGAAATACCGCACCAGCGTTTCCAGGTCCCAGACTCGGCTCACCGCACCCGTATATAGTCAGACTACAATCCGACACACTGTTGATGTTCCATATAACAAAATGGTCTTCAGTGCATTCTAACTGCCACCGACTTGCAGGCCTATTTCTCTTTAATCCGCATGAGACTGCAACCCATTCGCTAATGTTGACTAATTATGGGAAAAGATTGTTGAAAATGACGAACGGATAAAGGTATATAACTTGCGTATAGTTTCATCCTGAAATCCTCCGAGCGAACTACAAGACAGGCGACCGTAGCACCAAAAATACCGGAGGCATTCGAAGAAGAAGAGTACCATGTTATCGCGTACATTATGCAAAACCATCTCCTATACCCGCACGACAAGGCAACCACTGGTCTCCTCAATCCAGCACCGATCACAAAAAGAAAAACCATAGCTGGCACCAATATCTCCGGAGTGGACCCGCAGTAAATCACTGAAGGCACCCAATTATAGTAAAGCTTAGGTTAAAGCATCAGTGTCCACTGAACCTAGTGTACTTCCACCGAAATCAATAATTCAGCCCCCCTTCCAGGACCGATAAAGATCCCCTCCCAACCAAACATGCACCATTAAGTCAAATTCGAAACGGGCTAGCAAGAACATAATAGAGGAACTCAAATGATTGTTGTTATTTATTGATGCTTTTTATTTAATTTGCCTGTTGGAAAAGGATAAATATAGTTTTTGCTGAAACAATAACACTAGAGATCACAGAAAACTCCTTATGAACATCAAAAAAGAGCAAAACCCGATTTGATAGAGGCTGAATATATGACTCCCATAATTCCAGAGAAAATTTAGATAAGATCTCACCATTCCAGCAGGCGCAAGTGCTGGAAACGGCAACTTGTTCCTCCAGAAAGATCTTATTCTGCATGACCTACCGTATAATAATGCAACCCAGCACAAAGTCCAACTCCAAAGTAAACGAGCATCGGCCGGCATAATGAACTAGTAAATGAACAATTAAAGCCTTCAACACAACCATCCGCGAAACACATATATCACCATTAGCCAAAGTATAAGGCAGTACTTGATACTAAGAACAGCTGAAAACTATTTCATGCACTTTGTAGGACAAACTTCCTTTTAACACAAATAAAAGCTATAAATAGCTGACAACTAGTATTATTCTATTCATTTACAGATCTATAGGTTACAAAAGTAAGTGGCAAGGATCACCCATTGCATTTCGGATTTCCAGATAGTGAAGACGTTGCTTATTTGTTTTGTAGGGGAGGCATTCATTATAATGTTCTGAGTCCACTCAAGCCTAAGACAATACCGGAATCAGCCACAAAATATTTGTCTAACTATCCACAAAAACACCCCACTGACTCTCTTTTCACATCAAATCCACTTTATCATTTAACTGCTGAAGCTTCTCCTGAAGAAACTTTGCATGAAGGGTTAAATATGACTATAAACACCTTGAAAGAATCTGGTGGGGAGGAATCCAAAGATAATAAGAAAATAAATTCTCTCATTTATTTAAAGAACTTTACAATGGTTCTCAATTCTCAGGATACTGTAGAAGTGTTGATGACCCAGATTACTGAATGTCAGAACACTGACCCATTATTAAGGCGGCTAAGAAGGGCCTTATTGAACAAACAACCTTTGGGGGGACCCCTGAAGTTGTTTCGGTATTCCCGGAATTCCCTATTTATTTTTGACGATCATATTATTCATAGAAATAGGAATGACCACTACCATTATGTGGTTTCTTTCCAGTTCGTAGTACAAGTAGCTATAATCAATCACTACGAATTTGTCCACATTTAGAAATAGGAACAATCACTACCATTATGTGGTTTCTTTCCGGTTCGTAGTACAAGTAGCTATAATCAATCACTACGAATTTGTCCACATTGGACAGCGCAAGCTATATGCTTTATTAGTCGTGTCATATTTGCCAGTTGGCCAAAGTCTCTAATTCTTACAATGCCCCTCCAAAAATATAAATCAATACTTGTTATCCTTTTGAGTTAACCGCAGTAGACTTACTACAACTACCCAAGTCTAGCAAAAGTAACAACTACGCTTTGATTTTCATTGACCACTATAGTAAGTGGGTGGCAGCTGTGCCCATCAAAACGAAACATACTTCAGTAGTTACCTCTGCCTTAGCGAGTATTATTCCTTTTCTCCCTTTAATACCTTCGCGACTCTTATCAGATAATGCTCGTGAATTCAGAGGACCTGAATTCGAAAAATATTTGCATTCCTTAAATATTAAGCATGTTTACTCAACTCCCTATCATCCCTCTTCCAATGGTATAGTGGAACGTGTTAATAGAACACTCCTCCAGTACCTTAGGGTTTCATTAAACAAACCTACAAATTGGGACTCCTTACTACCTCAGGTGATACTCACTTATAATCATCTGATACACTCTGAAAAGTGATACTCACTTACAATCATCTGATACACTCTGAAACTGGAAAAACTCCGGCGGAGATTATATTTCGTGAAGCCCATGATACACGACCTAAACTCCCTTGGACCCGTTTTACACAGTATTGGGATGAGGGACATCCAAACTTTTCTCCATATTCCCTTGACCAACAAGTAGTTTTGAAAGTTCAACTCCCAGGGGACTTAACATTGAACAAATTTAAAGAACGGTACCAGGGTCCCTTAACAATCACTCATGTAAATCCAAATAATGTTACATACATCGTAGAGGCCCCTGAAACGGGACGGCAATACAGAGTTCACCACCGTCAGTTAAAGAAGTGGATATCACTTCCTGAAGAATCTTAATTTAGAGAAAGATCATCCACTTTTTATATAGTGAAACTTTATAAAACTAATCGACCTATTAAACCCCGCGAGGTAAAATATGAGAAACCATAGTCGAAGTAAGGATATAATTCACCTAACCGATTCATTTGAAATCAATCAATAACTTACAATTAAACGAATATATTCAGACACGAGAGATGATTATACTGATGAAGGAGGAATTTATTGGGTGTATTGCCGGACCGACATCATGTTCCTATCAAAATGATAAATCATCTACCTTCACCCACTCAAAGACGCCAAACGAACCCCCCCTGCTCCACTTCCTGGCACTGCGCCCCCATCCTTTCTATTTAAAAATCATTATTATTAACTGGAATTAAGCAGGAATAATGAAACAGCAAACATATGATTCTTAACAGCCCTAGATGAAACCCTTAAATTTGGAAAATGCATCAAAAATATCTGAGACGATATTTCTTATAGACCTTATCAACATTCAGTTAAAGATATTATTTTGTATTAAAACTACTACAATGAAACAGACTAGTGTTAATAGATCACCACATATGCTCAAAAGTTAACCACATGAGTATCTTAATACCAATAATATTCAAGATATGTAATGAAAAATCCATTATATCTAATAAAGATAATAACCTCTGAAAAGCCCCCCTATACATCCTTTGAACAAAATGAAATATACAAAAATAGAGAGGTTATATATACACACCAATTACAGCGAAACACAAAACTTGCACAAACCCACGAGATATAGCCCGAAATATAATCATTCTCCAAAATGAACTGGACATCACGTACACAAAGATTCCGCCCAGATGATCCACTAATCATGATCAAAACCTACCAAAAATACACTTCACCACCGGTTCATGGCAGTGTATTGCGACCAAGCGTCTACTCCTACCTTAAAATCTACAGCTCCAATTAACACATAGTGAAATCCTTTCCCCTTATCAACCCGAACAATCAGAATGCACAGAACAAAAAAACTGTTAGAGAATATAATTTTGCGAGAATTACATAGCAACCCATCATTCAGACAAACCAACAGCAATAGTAACATCCACTTGCTGCCCAAACTATCAAATGAATAATCTAAAGAAAAAGTCTTGCAATATCGGGAGCAACACTTCAAGAAAACGACATCAACAAGCCAATAATTGAGTTGAAATCCCAGAAGATAAATATACCGATATTACTGAAAAGACAACCTACTATATCCCCTATCCAGATGGCAAAATGATATATAGCTCAACAACGGTACCTAAGCCAAAAGTGTCTTCCGATGTAATGGATATGAACAATGACCCTGGAGAAAGTTTCCACCCTATCAGGGTCACTGTGACAGAGAGAAGAACAGAAAATCAAGCCACAGGTAAGATTTATATGATAGAGCAACCAATATTGATAGCGAATAATACAATAAAGAAAATGTAGTGCACCATTGAATAATTTGATTTCAATTAACGATAGTTAGTGAGTTGCCCATGAAAAGTATAGCAGGACGAAGGCGGATTGGAAGACACCCTCTACAGCCGCGTTGACCCCGAAAGCCAATATTTCCTATTAAGAGCGACGATCAACTTCAAATAAGCATAGTTGCGGATAACCACCTAGCTAACGTGACGTATCTATGCCCATATGCTACTTTCCGCTATCCAAAAGTATATCTAAATTTGTAAGAAATAAATAAAATTTATTTTATAGCTAGGATCTAAATTAATCCCTCAATTAATAGTCCCCAGGTGTGAAATGACTGTTGTAACAAATTATATACATACTAACACACTATATGAACCATTAAAATAATACTAAAATACTTAAGTTACCATGTAAAACTAACTGCAATACATTACAGACTAGGTCTTAACTTTACCAAAAGACGTATCGCTTATTGGAATTTGTATTTCGGAGTGTCAGTCCCGTTTTCATAGCGTAGGTTTCCAACCTCCTTATCTATTTCCGTCATGTTATGACGGGTGGTGGGGAGGTTTAGCTAAGAAAATATTTATTATTACCCATATTCAAAAGTTCTAGAAATTGAGGTTACTCCATATATTTAATAATCTTCTTATTGTGAAGTAAATTTATCTCATGAGCCATTAAGTCTTTGAGTAATAAGCGTACTTATTAGATTCAACTAAAGTATTTGTGATCAATCTATTATCCAATGATGAACAGTAAAGTAATCAAAATCGAATTTTTCGTTATGTTTTATAAGACTCTCCACTTAATGGAAAACAGTCCTGTCGCTTGCGCTACGCTAATTATGCAGCAAAACTTGTCTGTCTTATATAATTCACCTCGATATCATTGATAAAGGCCTCAAAAGTTTTATGAGTTTTCGATTATATCCTATAGAGAGGGTAAAGTCAGACAAATTACACTACAAAACCGAAATGAACTATATAATTAACCAAGGGTGCTAAATGCTTATATGAAACCACCAAGAAGATTTGTTTGCTGATTTATGAAATGGTAATAAATAGCTAATAACATGTCCTATTATTAATATTATTCTACATACATGTAAAGTCAAACTTGATGATGATGTTTTTCCTAATCGAATTTAACTTGAAATCTGGCATAAAAAAAAAGAAAAGATAATGACAGAATTTTTTACCGTTAATCTTCAAACGTAGAGATGTATTTTAGATTTTATGTGTTGAGACATATTAGTAATGAAACATTGTTTTATTATTTTCAAACTTATATTCATTGTGAAAAGAGTAGCAGTAGGAATGTTGTGTTCGAAATGAGGTGATATGAAACTCAAATACTGGAAAAATATTTTGATATAAGAAATATAAATACACTACTACTACAATCGTGTAATAATAATAATAAAATAAAAAAACTGAATATAATTTCAAATTAAAACATTTATTTTATAATACGTGCATGATTAACAAGACGGAAGAATATATTATAGTTTCATTAAATTTTTTTATAATAAATAAAACTTATGCGGCATACTATGAAGTGCCACTAGGTAGTTGTCTTTTAACTTCCAACTTATATTTTTATGATTTTAAAAACTTGTATTCAATTTAAATGGCAACATTCTGTGAACTTCAGCAGTGTGTAATTAAAATTTTTATTATACAAAAAATAAATTTATGTAAAGTAATAGTAGATCCTATCTCCTC
>JABUQX010052918.1:0-5000 GCA_015478945.1 Trachelipus rathkii
AACGTGGGTAAACATTTTGCTAACACTCCACCAACTGATAGGATCATCATTGATTTGTATCTAGTCGTTTTTCTGGTGATAGTTTTCAATCAATCAATCTTACTGGACTGTAGAATTCTTCCAGTGAATCGTTATTGATTTACTTGTAGAAGTTGGTCTGATAATTCGTTTTTTCCTTTTTAATGGGTGGCTAATTAATGGACTGTTTGGATTGAAGTTTTCAAACTGCAACACAAAGTGCCGATTAACTTTGTTCCATATTTTACAAAACAACATTGCCTTTAATCACGGGATCTTAAGAAAGTTGCAAATAGTATGAGTTCATTATTCCACAAACCAAAGCGTTCTACGCTTCTAAGTTTTACACCATTCATCTTTATAAAACCGTCATCATTTCATTTGCAAGATGGTTCAAAAATGCCTTCTTAGGAATTGAGATAATGGTATACATCGGAAACAAAGTTGTTTAGTAGTCGCTATTTTCGGCATCCCTAATCTCATGTCACTCTTATACACAAAATTATTATGAACTTCATGCTCTGAGATCATGAGTCATCATTACATAGCTGAAAGTCAAGTCCCATATCTCTCATTTAAAGTTTGACGTTCAGATTCATCTTCAATATTTTTATAAAATTCTTAATCAAATCTCGACAATAAATACCCGCGCAACATCCGCAAGGAAAAGCGCGGCAGCGGATGCGATGCGGATCTTTAATAATGTGCGGATGCTCCGCGGATGCGATGCTCCGCGGATCGGGATGCTCGCGGGATGCGGATGGGGATCATGTTCTGCATCCCTAAATATAGATCTATAATTATATAATAATATACATATATAAATTATATATATATATAGTAATACTATCATGATATTGTTAACATATCATATTATAGATAGTGGTATTAATATACTTAAATATATTTATATAATATAAGTAAATATATTATATAAATATATATCCATATATAATATATTTATAAATATATTAATATATATAGATATATTATATATATATTATATATATATATATATATATATATATATATATTATATTATAAATATAGAATATATAATATATTATGTGTGTGTGTCGGTGTGGTGATGTGTGTGTGGTGTAGGTGTGTGTGTGTGTGTGATTGTGTGTGTGTGGTGGTGTGTGTGTGTGTGGGGGGGGGGGGAGTCTGTGTATGTTAATATGTGTGTTGTGTTTGAAAAACGAATGGCATATAAACAACAGTAGTTTCAAATAACGGGGATTTTAGAATTTAGATATTCTTTTTTTAAAAAAAAAAAAATTATTTCTTTTTTATTAAAATATTCTGATTTGTACACTCACACACACACACCACACACACACACACACACACACAACACACACACACCACACACACACACAACACACACCACACCACACACACACACACACACACACACACACACACATTCACACATAACTACACACACAGGATATACGCGGATCTGTCAAAGAAAAAAAATCTTTTAGATTTGGTTGATTTGAAAATTGAGGGAAAAAAAAAAAAATGTTTCAAAACGGGGGAAAAAAAAAAAAATAAATAAAAAAAAAATGAAAGAAGAAAGAAAAAAAAAAACAAAATGGAAAAAAAGAAATTAAATAAACATAAAATAAAAAATAAATTTTAAATAAATATATTGTACATTTTTAAATTTACTCTCTATGAACATTCTTAAAAATTAAACGAATTTCTTCATTTGAATGAGATGGCAAATTATAATAGAGTAATATAAAATTATATACTAATATAAATATATATATACTATATAATATACTATAATACTATATAATATACTATATATATATAATATATTATTAAAATATATATATATATAATATATATAATATATATATAATAAATCATATATATATATAATAAATATATATATATTATATACAGCGGTGATTCAGACGGAATAGTAAAGGGAATGTAGGACGTGATAGTATGAGTAATCAGTGTAAACAATGTGTTCTGTAAACATTCTGTTCTAATTTTGAATGTGTGTAGAAGATACAGTCGTTTTAAGTTATAGCAGCTGCCAGACGTCCGTATTTTGCGGACTTGTCCTGCATTTCACAATTTAATCTTTTGTCCCACAAAAAACTTACCCAATGCGGGGAAGTGTAAAGTCCTCGCATTGTGAAATGTAAGCACAAAATTATATAACAATCGCGATTTATTCTCACTACCAGACAAGGTTTAAAACTATGTTCTGAGCAGATTTCAAAGGCGAGTACTGGGTAACTCGCTGAGATAGTCAGTTTTTATTTTGCCAATAGAGGACTCAGTGATTTCTAGCTTCGGGTGGAATCAGCGCTTAGTTCAGATTAATTTAGAGGAGTTGCCCTCTATTATGTGAAAATGACTTCAAAAACGAAAAGTGTTTATTTAAGTGAAAACTTAGAAAAAATAATCGCTTTCATTAAAAATGGCAGAAGGATGATAGCACAGTAAGGTTGCATAAATTGCTTCTTTCTATCTTCTCAATTGCAAGTGGTGGAAGAAATCATATTACGCGCCATTTAAATTCCGATAAATATAAAGACTATCGTTTTCGACCTCTGCGGCCCCAGCAGTGTCTTTGAATATGTTTTTGAATAGTAACATTTTGATAGAAGAAAAAAAAAAAACACAAGCTGCTCGCAGAAGAAGTTGTCGGTTATGAAAACGGAAATCATAACCAAATCTTTTAGACTCTACAGACTGCAATCCAGAAAAACTAATAAGAAAATGTTCAATAAAAAAAATTCTTGTCTAAACTAAACAAGCAGCCATTGTATGCCAACGTTTTCAGCCTGATGTTTACAGGACACTAAAGATGATCCTCACTGCTAAACTATGTAACATTATATGACTGTTCCAACCATGAAATATCAAAATTTCGGCTTTATTGGTTAGATATTTTTTGCCTACAAATGGGGTTAGTTAAGAATTATTAGAGGGTGACAACCAAAAAAAAAAAAAATCAAAAAAAAAAAAAAAAAATGGTTAGTAGAGTGAAACATCAGAAATGTTATTTAAAAGCTTAAAAAAAGTTTTTAGATTCTTATAAGTTGTCCTCCAGTTTTTAAAAATACAAGCTTTGATGTGCTGACAATGACAAATCTAAATTTTTGTGCCAATCTCGAGGGACAACAAAATGTTTTTTTCAGGACTGCAGCAAGCTTAGGCAGAAGACTAATTGGTGAAATTGTTCCACTCATATCTTAAAGAATCTTTTGAAAATTCATGTGATCTCTTCCTATTGATATAGAAATTATAGTCGTAAAAATTTATTCATTCTTATTATTATTATTATTATTCCATTTATACAGTCAGGGTTGAAGAACTAAAAGCTATTTGTGATTCTGTTAATGTGTAATTTCATGAGATATTAGGCTACACCCTACACCAAGACCAGATGGTTGGCTTTGAGGCCAGCTATTGAAAGAGTTCTTCAACTATTCAACCCTCTAAAAATATATTTCTTGTCTCACAAACAATGCCCTGTCATACTTAGCCAGGTTTTTGAAAACCCGTTTGCTGAAGCAGATCTTTATTTTGTACACAATCAGAGTTCAGTATTTCACGATTGTATTCTTAAGGTGCGGAATCTCAAAGGGTATCTTTGGCAGAGATTGCATGCATTCTTAAAGATATGAAACTGCAATTGATTGAAAGAAAGCGGGAGTCGTTTTTGCCTTTATCCGTAGATAAAATGCTGATGGATTTAGAGAAACAAGGAAAGAATATACAAAGCTTTAAAACAGCTACTTTGTCATTCTGGGATAATTGCATTGAGTATTTGAATACATGGACCGTTTATTTTGAGGAACTAGAAAACTTTAACTGGATACTTCTTCGCAGCTTAATACTCTGGGCAGCAGTTAAAGAAACACTGGAATTTATCCTTGAAAAAATACCCAATTTCTCTATAAATGATAATGATCTCTTCGATGAAGTAAGTTGTGTAAAGAACTTTGTGACAATAGAAAAAATTAAGGAATGGAATGATCGTGAATTTGAGGTTGACAGTAGATGGATTGAAATATTTGCACATTTCAAAAGTCAGAATATTCCATTTACAAATATTCTAAAAGTGCTAGAATTTTTTTATGTCTACCTGGATCAAATGCACCCACAGAAAGTTAATGATGAAAACTATGGACAGAAGACAAAAGCAGGTTAAATATAGAGACTTTAAAGCTGCCACTATTAACTACTCAATTATGAATGATATGCTTGCCAATTTTCGAGTACCTAAAGTTCGAATACAAAACCTCCTAGAAGAATCTATTCCAGTGACAGTCCAAATTCTGGTTCAAATTAAGTAAGTAAATATGATTTATTAGACTTATAAAGAGTTATTCTTATTTACTACTATATTTGATTAAATTTTTTGGTTTATAATTATATAATATAATAATATAATATATATATATATAGTATATAATATAATATATAATATATATATATTTATATATATATATATATATAGAATATATATATATATTTATATATATAATAATTGCTTGCCTATAGGCCAATACAGGCTATACTGTAAATTTATAAAAGCTATAGCTTAGCATGAAGATGACTTTTTGAATGTGTGTAGAGATACAGTCATTTTAGTTATAGGGAACGTTAATTTTACCATCTATGAAAAAGGTTACCTTATTAAGCCTTTACCCCAAAATATGTATGTTCAAACATACGGTTTACGTTATACGTAATAAACATTACAATGTCCTTGAATTTTATTGAATTGTCCGTACGACGCCATTGTACCCTGGCTGTCAATGGTGTTACAAGTGTTTCTAACAATGCCGCATGTCTATACGCACGAGAAATATGCCGACATGATATTTGTGTACGGTTTTTGCGATGGGGAATGCCCTTGCTGCATTAGGGAATACGTAGACGGTCCTCGCCATCGTGCTGCCGGCGTTCAAGAGTAGTGTTTACCTGTTCTTATATTAAGC
>JABUQX010052918.1:10000-12500 GCA_015478945.1 Trachelipus rathkii
ACTTTAATCATACTGACTCGAATTAATTTACATTATATTAAAAATATTGATAATAAAAAATGTTCAATACAGGATAATCTATGAGCTTGTGACTGTATTGTCGTGATTACAGAGTCGACAAAACTGGAAGCAAACTTAGTCTCGAATATTCTATGTCCATAAATTATTCCTAATTTTCGAGTAACAAATCTACAAGATTTATCCACCTTATAGTCTTGCTAATTTGGTCGCTCAGATAATTACATATATAAACATAATTCAATTAATTAAATCTAATTATAAATTATGGTCACTAACTAATGTTCCTTAAATTATCTTACGTACTCAACTCCATACTAATCTACATCTACAACCATAACTTTCATCGTTATGTTAATGAGTTAAGATATATATCATAATAATAAGTAGCAATCATTTCTTTGAGTTTAGGCTTCATAGATAAACCCATCTGGCTCAAAAGTTATCTAGCATATAACTACAATTATTATTATAATATAATACAGAACTATTCTATTAGGTAATCCATATATAGACAAGGAATTACTATCACCATTGATGCAGTAGGATAAAATTAATATCACCTCAGTTATTAAGACTCTAACTCTTTTCTTTAGCTGTGTGGGATATGCTGTCTGAGTTGTCTTAGAAATGCAATTTTAACAACGCGTCTGCTTCCTTATAATGAACTACTGGCCTATGAGGTCTCACATACCAATATGGCCACCAAAATACAGACAACAAATAGAGCTTCCTTTTTTACCCTAATTACCTGATTAATTCCGTCGCATTTATATGTGAAATCCATATGCCTCGCGTTAAAACACAACTAATCGTGAGGATTTCACAACATATTTCTCACTGATTCTCACACTGCTATAAGATTCAGGTCATCCTTATCCATATTAGATTCTCTTGAACTATCCTAGCCATCTATCCATAGCGCCACACTCACCACCCTTTCTTCATACCATACTTACCTGTCTGGTATTATCCACCATCACATCCTAACAGTTTAAACAAATTCGCTATGTTCTCTATCATATTAGTTATATTCACCTAATCTCTTAATCGGAGAACCTCCTATCAGAAATCAACCGGAGTCCTCCCCGAATAGATATTACTGTTCACTCATACCCAATAGTAAACTTACCAGATTAATTAATCTTGACAAACAGATTATAAGGATCTCTCTATATTACCTTCGGTAACTTTATAGACCCATTTACATCAGCAAGACTTCATCCTCTCCTCTTCATCTTCTCAGAGTGGACTGATGCTAGCATACTTGTCGCTCAACATAGACATTCTCGAATTATTCGAATGCCATTGTTAATTTTATATTGTATACAGTCGATGCACACATTTACTTCTCGACGAGCTCGATTTTAACGCACCACTTACTCAGTTATATTTATCTTGCCGCTATTACAACACCGAGATTATAATCTTCTAACCATATTACATGAGAGAGAAGAGAGGCACGCCAAAGATAGAGAGAGATACCGCTAGAAGTAGTAGAGACGAACAATGATGTATGGAGTAGTCATGCAGAGCGTTGTAGTAGTTAAAAAATCTAAAAGACGCAGAGAAGAGAAGAAAGACGTTATCCTGTGAGTTACTATTTTGATTGTTACATTTAGTTTATAATGTAGAGAGATGCTGTAGATAGATGAGACGCACGCTCTAAAGAGAGAAGGATGAGACGAGAGATGACGGGGCCACGAGAGAGAAGCCGTCATAGATGAGAGAGAGAGGTTAAAGTTTTATTAATAATAAAGATATTTAAAGAGAGAAAAAAAATTAGTATCCCTACCATGAAAGTATCCTGAATCCATGAATTTCTCTGTATAGGATATTGAGTAATGATTGAGTAAGAGTAGGATATCGACGAGAACGAGAATGTACAGGATGAGTATTATGATTGTTACTGAGATATATATGATATAATAGAGAGATGAGATAGTAAGTAGATATGAGTAAGTAATAAGATAGATAAGAGTACTATTAATATACGTACCTATAATAATATAACCAACTAATATATAACTTATATATATATAATATATATACTATATAATTATATAGATTGCCTTGAGTAGAATATATATATATTATATATATATTTATAAATAAATATAATAGCTTTATAGGTATTATTATTCCAATAGAATAAAAGTATTAATATTCAATTATGTATATGTATATGTATAAATTAATATAATAAAAATAAATTTTGTCTAGAAATGCCCACCTTATTGATATAATAATAGTAAATATAAAATATTATATATAAAGCAAATACTACATAAATAATATCTATAATACTATTAATATAATAATAGTCATATATGCTAGTTTTCTACAGAAAATAGTCACCCGACTATTAGCAGCCCGTTTATATAATTAAGCTAATAAATCGAGACTTAAGAAACTTCGCTCTCTTCGCCTAATAGACATCCAAATCCATTACAGGATTAGGAGTCCTGCCTCAGCATTTCTC
>JABUQX010052918.1:17500-35000 GCA_015478945.1 Trachelipus rathkii
CATAAGCCCTTTATAATCTGAACTACCAATAAGTGATATGGTTAATAAACCCGGAATGTAATTTGGCAAGAGGCCGAGGAGGTAATATGTACTGTATAAAGGTATGTTGTCCCAGCATAGCATTAGAGTATTGGGCCCAAGTTTTTAAGAATGACATAAATATGCTTGAGAAGGTGAGTACAAAATTGAATAATGAAGATGACTACTTATGAGAAAAGGTTGAAGGAGTTTATTGGATGTTGTTCTGTAAAATACCGATTTTATCTTGAACTAAGCTTTGTATAAAAAACATAGATTTTTTTAAAAATAGGTCATTTTAAAAACAATATTTATGTGGACAAAACAGATGTATTTTTTTCTTTACTTTGTTTTGTTAATTAACTTAGAGCAAAATTTTTAAATATTTTTAAGCACATTTTTAACATAGTTAAGTCCATCTAAGCATTCACTCTGAAATACAATAAGATGATTGGAATAATAAATCGGAATGTTATTTTACAAGAGCAAGGAAGTAATAAAGTAACCCTGTTTTAAGGCTATGTTGTTCTACCAGTATTAGAGTATTGAGCCCAAGTTTGAGCCCTTTATTTAATTGTAAATGACATAGATATGCTTGAGAGAGTGAGTGCTTAATTGAATAACAAAGATGAGTTCTGACTTTGATGGTAAGAGCGATGAGAAAAGACCTCGAAGAGGTTATTTATGTTTCATGTAAAAAGACGATTCTTAGAGGGAAGATGATACTGAAACTAAGTAGGAAAAAACATAGAGTCTTTTTAAAAAATAAGGTAAATTTTTAAAAATAACAAAAAAAATCATGTATTTTTTCTATTCGTTTTGTGCATTATAACTTAGAGCAAAATTTTTAATTTTTTAAGCACATTTTGTAATTAATATTTACATAATTTACTTTTATGTTTTTATTAGTTTTTGAATTAAAATAAATATATTATGCATTCATAAAACTATATTTTACTTTTAAACAACACGGAAAAATTAGTGCACTTTATCTTCAAAAATATATTAGGGTTTATTTTCAGCATATATATATATATATATATATATATATATATATATATATATATATTAATCTTTTATATATATATTAGTATTATATATATATATATATATTATATATATATATATATATATTATAATATATATATATATTACTATACGTACTATGATAGTATATATATAAACAAGGACCATATATTGTCTTATTCAGCTTGTCCAAGAACGATCTTCATTTCATTTATATAGATAATTTGGGTAAGTGAAACCAGTTGTTCCTGAGGAAGGAAGAAGCTATCAAAGTTCTCCTCTTGGAGGTTTAATTCATTATAACATATCTTAAAATAAATTAACATGGATTTAATATATTTGCTTCTATACTGTATATAACTATTTCCTTAGCAATACCCTTTAAAACATAGTTTTAATATATCTTAATCATTTTTTCCTCATTTTCTCAAAGAGTGAAACATTATGTTCCAAAATAATTTAACTCCTTTTAATATTTTTTTCATTATTTGTAACGTCTCAATATACGATCATATACAATATATATATATATATATATATATATAGTATATATATATATATATTATATATAACTATATATATTATATATATATATATATATTATAATTTATATATATGTTATATATATAATATATATAATATATATCTAATATATCTTATATATATATATATATATATATATATATATATCTACTATAATATCTATATCTTACCTAATTTTTTATTCTATAATTTTCAAATATAATTTACATTTTGTATATAATATCCTATATTTAATTAAATTAATTATTTATCTTGTATATAATAATATTATATATATATAATAATATATATAATATATTACTATTATATATATATCTATATATATATATAGTATATATATACTTAGTATATTTATATATATATATATATATTATCAACACTTACAATTTTAAAATCTTTTAGGAATTTCAAATTTGCAAGGATTTTTTTTTTAATCTTTTTCTTAAGCAAACTCATTTAACCTCATAAAAATTATCTTCATTTTCCTGATAGCTTGCTATAAATATCTCAAAAGTCATATGGAAATCTTTAAATGTATATTATAATACAATATATATATATATATATATATATAAATTATATATATATATATATATTATCTATATGTATGTATATATTATATATATATATATATAAGTCTGACCAATTATATATACTATTATATATATATCTATATATATATATAATATATATTATATATATATATATATATACTATTATTATATATTATATAATATATACATATAATATATATACTCAATAATAATATATATATATTAGTTTATATATTATATATACATTATATATATAATATATATATATATAGTATATTATATAATATATAGTATTATATATTATTATTATAGTCATGACTATATATAATTATATATTAATATATTATATAAATAATATTCTAATAATAATAGTATTATATATAATAAATAATAATATATATACTATTACGTATATATATATATATATATATGATATAGTTATAATATTATAGTAATATATATATATACCTTATATATATATATTAAATATCTATAGTATTATATATAGTATTATAATATAGTATTATATATATATATATACTTCTATATATATATATATATAAATAGCTATAATATATATATTATATACTATAGTATACAACAATATTACTAGGGAGTGTATTTACCTATCATATATATATATGTCTTCTGATTTTGTATATATGGTCATTGATATTTCTCGAAATACTAGTATTATTATATAATGATTAGTTGTGGTATTTTAGTATTTGATACTTATATTAAATCATAGTATAAACTATATAAAATAATGTAATCTGGTGTATAGTTAATATAAAAGCTAGTTTGACTGTGTCTTTATTCAGAGTGACGTTTGTTATTATTATAATTAAGTTTTTAGAATTAATAATAAGAAAATTAAAACTCTTTAAGTTATCATCATATAATATATATATACTATAGATTATATTATATTAATATATATATTACTATACTATATATATATATATTATATATATATATATCTATTTATATATATCATATTATACATACAACATTAAAATATTATATAATACTATTATATGAATAATAGATATATACCTATACCATTTAATATATTATAATATACTTATACTATATATAACATATATATAACCTTACTATAATATATCTATATAATCTATATAAATATTATTTAATACTATATATATATATATATATATTATACTATATATATATATATATTATATTATTATATATAATATTTAATTAATATTTAATCTATATATATATATATATATGATATATGAAATAATAGTATATTATAATATAGTAATAGATATATATTAGTATCAATAAGGTATATAATAATAGACGTATATACGTAACTATAAGTTATAATAGAGTATGATAGAGATCGAGAGAGAGAGTAGCGAGAGAGAAGAGACGTCTGCAGATCGATCGTACGGACTCGAGACTCTTTCTCCTCATCTCCTCTCTATAATATAGTATATATATATATAAGAATATATACATATATATAATAAATAGTATATATATATATATACTATATATATATATATATAATATAGAATATATATATAATCTATATGAATAGAAAATTATAATATATATTAGAGTAAGATAGACAATTTGCAATAGATGAGTGAAACTAAAGAAGTTACACCGTCATGATATGCTCGAAAAACGTAGGAATCGGTGACACAGAAAATCGTAGATCAACAATATTGGTAATTTCTATAATCTGTCAAAAAGAAGAAAATTTATGTACTTGCAATAGTTATTCCATATAATCCTTAATTGTTTATTTTTATATAATATCCTGTGAGTGAATCCTTTAGAAACCTTTGTGAGTGTTAAGAAAATCTAATACACCCACACCCTATTTAGAGATCAGCGTATGAAATATGTATGAAAACAGATTTTTTTTTTTTTTTTTAAACTATAAAGAATATCCCCGTGGCTTAAACCGCAAAGATGCAACCAGTAGTCGGGTCTCTCGCCTCCTGGGGGACGACGGGGCCCTCACCGTTGATTATTCTCCCCCTACCGTGCCCCGCCACGCGCCGTTCTCGCCGCAATCGCGCGCAACTATCTTTCTTTATCTTAGTGGTATTTGGTTAGTCCGCTGGTCGGCGCAGCTTCATACGCCCCTTCAGCGCATCGGCGGGCGTAGTGGAGAAAGTTCGTGGTAATCGTCTTCCACGCACCATTCTCTGTTCACAATATCTTGGATAGGTTGTCTTGCGAGTAGCTTCCGCATTCCTGAATTATTAATTTACCCACCCTTGCCCTCCGATTGGCCAGCCAATTACACTCAACTTCCTCTGTTCGTTCCTGATTATGGTTTTAAGTTATAATGCTTAATCTACCTATCGTAGTTTGAAGAGATAAATTCGAAACAAAAAAATAAAAAAAAAGTAAGATCGTTTTTTCGAGCGCGAGAGCAAGAATTCTGAATACTGTCTCTGGACTTACCCACCTGGAGTATGGTAGAGTCTAGCGGGTCTTTCTTCGTGTGTAAAAACCGCAGCTTAAAATTATTCTTATTTTTCACGGAGAGTTAAAATATCGGAGCTGAGTGTAGGTAACCGTAAAATAGCGCTTCTAAAATTTGAACTTGGGAAGCCTATATTATTCCCGATATATTAATTATTATATATAATTATTATATTATATTATTTATAATATATATATATATATATATATATATATCTATAATATCAATATATATTAAATATATATATATATTAATATATATATATATTTATAATATATATAATATATATATATTTATATAATTATATATTATTATAATATATCATATTAAATTATAATATATATATTAATATATATATAAATATATATATATATATATATAAGTAATTTTTTATAAAAATATTATATACAATACATATAATAAAATAAAATATTTAATATCTATTATAATATAATTATATTTAATTATATATAATATATCTTATTATTATCTAAATTATATATTATATTATATATTTATTTATATTATATTTATATTATATATATTATATTTATATATAATATATATATATTATATTATTGGTTCGCAATTACCTAAAGTTTTCATATTATCCCTGTGATTTTTCATAAAACACACCGGGGTACAACCCTCTGGGTAACAATCACCCTGTTCTTAACTACAAGTTTTTTTGTCAAAACTCACGTATATTTTTATATAAACAATAAATAAAACTAAATCAAAGGTGATATATATATAGTTATATATATATAATTAGTATTATATTATATATATACTTATAATTATATATATATATTAATAATATATTACATATATATAATGAATAAAGATAATAAATATATATAGGAAATATCTTTATAAATTTTTATTTTATCATTTTATAAAGTAAAAAAATTATGCTTTTGATATATTAATATATATATGGACTTATTCTCTATTATAAAGGTATGTTAAACTACTATAAGATTAAATGTCGATACGAGCACCGATGTTAATTCCAGTATTATTATATATTTCGCGATTATTCAAGGTCATATAAGATGACTGTGAATGAGGTTTGACAAATAAAAGTAATATATTTTATTATTTTTTTATTTTTATATATACTAAATGAGTATATATATAATAATATACCCGAGATTAATAAATCGCCAAGATTGTAGAAAGAGTCTAGGGTCTCTTATCGAGCCATCTAGCTAAAAGGGTGAAATGAGATCGGAGGGACTATTCGTCCCCTTACCCTTCATGTCTCTACTTATCAGTCGCTATCTGAGATATAGTCCCAGCTTTAAATAATAAAAATACATTTATATATAAATAAATAATAAAATTAATAACAAAAATATTACTAACAAATATAAAAATTAGACATAATCAGTAATTAAAAAAGCACTAATTAATAAATATATATAATCAATATTTTTAATATTATAACTTCTTCTTCATAATTGGAAGTTTAAGTTAAACCACGTCACGAGTGCATGTTAGACGACATTAGTGTATTCAGCGTAATAATATATTTTATTTCGATACCATCTATGAATATTTATATATTATGTGAAATTATAATAAACGCAAGTTTTTAGCATTATATAATTAATATTAATTAATATTATATTAATATATATATATAATATATATATATTAAATATAATATATATATTAATAATATATAATAAATATATTATATATATTTATTATTAATATATATTAATTAAAATATATTTAATATATATATTAATATATTAATATTTAATAATTATATATATATATTATTAATTATAATATATATATTAATATATTATTCAAAAAAAAATTAAACGAGGATCCTATTCAATTAGGCTATGTCATAATAATCGGCCATTACTACGATCCCTACAACATAATAAAAGTGGGTAGTGAAAGGCCAGTATAGATGAGAGAGAATGTAGAGGATAGACTGAGAAGAGATGCAGAGCATGATTAGAAATGATGCAACTAAGCTATGTGAGAAAAAGAGAGAAGAAGAGAAATGACGTCACTGATGGACGAGTAGAAATGTAAGAGATGAATGAGAGTGAGATGTGAAAGAGTAGAGCTGAATCTGATTATATCTATTAAGAGATACGAATGTAGGTCGGAGAAATTAATAGATAACCTAAAATAATAAGAATATTCATAAAAGAATATCTTTTGGCTATATACCTATATATACATATTTACCCGCCACGTGCTTTATATAAAAGATTTGTTTTTGTAAACAAAATATTCCTCCGCGCCCGCCCGTTTGCTAATTCCCGATTCGAGGATGTAAGAACGGCCGCCTTCTGTTACGTTTACATGACGTAGAAGTGCGCAAAACCGGCTTCTGAACGATGCATTAGCTACGCCCGCAAACTTTGATGTTGCCTGCGTCCCCGTGGATTGCAGTCGCCCGCTTTGCTTCTGATAACGCGACCCGCTAATGGGAAGTAAGGGTGAATTGAGCCTAAAATAAATTTGACGCACTTTTTGAACTACTCTATTTAATATAATACACTAGCTTATTATATATATTAATATATCTACTGAGATATTACATTATGATATAAATATCTACAATAACTGGTAAGGAGGTGACTACATACGAGATCATACAGGCTTGATGATATGAAACTAGACAATAGTTAACTAAAATCATATAAATGCTAGAATCATACTAAAAACTAGAGCCACGCCACTTGGGGCCTGGTTGTTCGGTAGAGCACAGACCAATTAAGTTTTGTCCTGTTACTACACAGAACATGAGAATGTTCAACTACCGGCAAGCCTCTAGTCTCCTTGTTTAAATATCAGTTCAGACGATGTAACAACTAAGGGCGCCTGACGTTGTGTTCAACTGTAAACGATTGACGGTCAGAATGTTTGGCAAAGCGGAGCTAGCAGTCGGGCTGTGGCTCGTGGAAAACAGACTGCGAGTGCATGCGCCTATGTGTCTCCGATCCGGCTGCAGTCGGCTTATGGTATAACTCGACAATAGCTACTTATATCTTCTAACATCTATTAGCGTTCCGTCATATCTTGATTTCTCCGACTCAGACGTAAAATTGAATCGGTCTCGCGGCAAAACTCATGCGACATTGATGAGACTCTCTAGGTTCAAAAATTTGCTCTGAACGACGTGTCTCTCTAGAACTCTAGTCGCTAAATCGTTTGGCCTTGATGTAAAGACATCAATGTTTTACTCTCCGCTGGTTAACATATCATCGTCCTCCGTTCACTAAACTTTGTTCTCTCATCTCAGTTAAACACTAAAATCATTCTCACCATCAGCATGGCTCACGTGTCATCTCGTGCTTAGTTCTCTTCTCAACGTACTATTCTTCTATATCTATCCAAACTTCTTCATACACTCACACTAATACAATAAAAAAACAAGTAGAGCAATCTTTCAGTCATAAACTAAAAGAAACCGTCACTCTCGTCCAAGTTCTCTCCTTCTATGGCCCTATCTCGAGACTCTCTTATCCCGTCAAGCCAATCACGCGAACCAATCCCTACCTCCCAGTCATGCAAATCCACAAATACCCTTGGCATCTCGTCCATGCCTCACCACCCTTCTCATCTCATTCCAGTTACTCCATCTCTCTACTACTACTCTGGTTCCTTCACACACATCATCTCTTCGTCCTCTCAATCTCTTCTCCACTTCAAATACACTAAGTCCTCTTACTGCTCATCATATCCTACAACTGCACTGAGGCCTCACTCACATAACTATAGCAATAAGTCAGTGATTACAAAACATAAAGAGAGAGATAAGTTCTCGTTCTCCTTCGTGCTCGTGTTCGCTTCGGTTTGGGGACTCCTTTATTAAGATATTTTCTTAGAGCGAGGTTAATCTAAGGAGGTTGCACAAGACATTCATTAAGAATGAAAAAGAAAAATAACCTATGCTCAGCGTTTATAATTGTTGACTATTGTCGACAGTTTATTTGAAAGTTGATGATATTTATCACTGCTCTTTTTGTAAACCATGTTGATGATTATAACATTTTAAAGTAAATTCCAAAAATCTAAGATAGTTACACAACCACATACATCTGAAAGATATTCATTGTACCTCATTGTTTAAGACTATTTATTCGATTGAATGCTAATCTTTATACATCAACGCTGTTTCCGATGTATTACCGACAAATCACATAGAAAATATGTAACAGAAATCGAGTTGCGACTTTTCTAGTTATATTAACCAATGACGTTAAGAGGATAAGTGAGCTAGTAGTGCTTATCAGCGGATTTGTTGGGTGTCAGGACGCTTCTTTTACTTGCTTTGTGGGCTTTGTAAATGGTAAATTAGCTCAGGAGTGTCAGTTGGGTTATCTATCTATAGGAAAAGTGTCAATGAGTGAGGCATCTCTGAAACTGCTCTCTCCGTTGCATAATACAATCTATTGATCTCTGAGGTTTCACAATTTGGTGATATTTTTCTGGGGAGAACTCGGTTTGCTTGTCCAAAATATTTATTCATTTTTTTCCAGTCATTTATTTTGTTGATCTTTTTTCTTTAGCCTATTCCTGCAGTTACATTCTTGTCCTTATATTTGGCAAATTTATTTAACCTCTTCCAACTCATCATTATTATTCGGGTTTATGCTTTTATTTCGAGAGAGGTGAGAATCCTCAAACATTCCTCATTTTCTCCACTTACAGTGCTTGATAAACTTTCCAGTTCCTCACACGATGGTCTGTTTTTGACTGGTGCGAAAGCTCTTTCAACTATTTTTATTAAAATCTCAACATCATTTAAAACTTCTTCATCCCACTCTTCATAATTTAAATTTTCTATTTCCAAGTGTTTAATTCATCATCTTTCTCTTCGTACTTCACAACTTCATTATTTTCCATCTGAACTTGCACAACTTCATTATTTTCCATCTGAACTTGCATTTTTTAAAAGATTTTCTTTATTTCTTGTGCCAACTCTATAGTCAGATTAAATCATTTTTCACTATATCTGAGGCTTTTTCTCAAATCTTATCAAGTTCTTCCGTTGTGGGTAAAGTCGCCTTTTCTTTACGCTTTCCTTTCACTTCTCTTTCTTTGGCGTAATCCAAAAAACATTGTTTTTGTTTTACCATAGCCTTCTTTTGAGTGTCGCCAATCTTTTGAAGAATCTATGTTCCCTGAAGTAGTCATTTGACCTTAATTTCTCTTTTATATAATATATTTCCACATTTCCCTTTCTTCTGCTTCTTGATCAATATACTCACCAATAAAATAACTTTCCATAAGCTATTTTTTTGTGCAAAATTCCATTTCTCATCATTTTCTTGTTTATCTATTACAACAACACATGTTCCAACTTCAACTGAGGTAATGTATTCTTCAACCTCTTCCTGAATCTGTTGTATTTGAGCTTTAGTAATTTGCGTTTTTCCTATTGTAATGCTGGTTGATATGCTGTTTAGTTCAGATCTGGTGTATTTTCTATCTTCTCCCCATCTATCTTTTTTCTCTTTAGCATCATTTGTTTCGCTCTTTCACTAGTTCCTTTCCTTGGGAATATTTCATGTCTAGCGTAAGTGAGACACCAAAAATTTTCTTTCTTCTCTCCCGTTTTGCCGACCCACATACTCCTTATTGCAGTGCCCACCTACAAACTTTGTACAGAGGCTCTTCATTTATGTTTTTTCTGTGGTTGGTATGCCTGGGTTTGGCGAGGATCCAAAAAAGTATCCTCTAACAATCCAGCAGGAGGTTGAAGTTGCCGGTGGGACCTGAGATACTTGCGGTTATCTGATAACCCATTGCTTCAGTCAGTTTGGAGATGAATTGCTTTGCACTGGGCGCTCGCAAAGAGCCTGCCGAGTCCCCCCTCGCCACCTCTTTTCCGTTAAATGAGTAGGGGCCGCTCGGGACCGCATAGGCTGCTTTTCCGATTTCACCTGGCAATGTTTTTCTTAATTTTGTTTCTTCTCAATGGTTCTAAATCCTCAGCTGTGTGTGTACAACGATTTTGAGTCACGATCCTATAAAACATTTTCGAAAATTTACCACTAAATTAAAATATCGAATATATCGCTTAAAGTTCTCCAGAACCAATATATAAATGTTCATGTGATAATATAACAATAACCGACAACACATTCTGTTAGCACAGAGCCCACTCTGAGAGGAGAGATACAGAGAGAAAGTGAAATTATACTTACCTCCACTTAACATCCAGTATTAGGAATATAGGATCATACAATATATATATTATTATTGGATGCACCTATAAATAAAGCATATATGTGTATCCTCTTGTTGTTTAGGCTTAGAATATTAATCTGGTGATTAATAATTATGCTTCAGCATATATAATACAGCACCACTACTCATCATTAACGTTATACCTTATATAACATCTTCTAATTATATAATTTTTATATTATTTATTGATGTGGTGAAATTGTGTAAATATTGCACTATATAATATAAAATATCATATCATATTATTGAGATTAGATATTCAACTCTAAGTGTAATCCACAATCAGTAATATGAATACATACCTTTATTAAAATATATATTTAAGTATGTTTTTATGAATGAGATATTACTACGACATGTTGTCAAATTATATTTAAATTATAAGATGTCCTTTCTGATTACACTCAATAGCCACACTCAGAACATTTAACATTAATTTTTTATTTTGATGCGTAAGCATGTGTAATCTTAACCTTCCTTTCTGATTACATCTCATAGCCACACTCAGAACATATGTAACATAATTTTTATATTTTGATGCCGTGAGCCATGTGTACTTTTTAAAGCTTTGATTTCCTCTTAACTACATAGTTCACACTAACTCTCTAGTATACAATTTAATAATAAATTTTATATTTAATTATTTATGTCCTCTTTGAGGGAAGCTTACACCCTTTCCTGAAATATTTTTCCAATTACATTATTTTTCACATCATATTATATAACATATAAGTAAATATATTATTATTTATTATCTAAAATAAACCTAGTATATTAATTATATACTAGAATTATTTATTATAACTATGTAGTTCTGCATAGTTATAAAATATACTTTTATATTATTTGAGTTGGCCGTATATACACAACTTATATTGAGTATTTATTGAATATCCACAAACTTGTAAATTAAAACATCTATACGATACACCTAGCTATTAAGTATAAATCAAACCTCACAGCAACATTTTAATACTGTAATCTATTTAAGTTTTATTTTTTTTTATTATTCTTCTTTATTTTTTGTTGTTTTATATATTTTATTCTCATTTACTTCAAACTCCTACTCGTAAGTGTGAGGAATGTATATCATTATATGTCACTTACTCACATCGGGTTCACAAAACTGCATCAGATTAATATAAATAGTAGAGATGATGAGAGGATTTTATTGAGTTACACACCTTCACTAAGTCAACCCTTGTAATCATGTTGCTGTAAGTGACGTAGAATGAGTCAACCCGGATATATACCCTCTACATATGAATTAATTATTTCACCTGGCTGGAAGTCACACTATTTAATAGATAATACTCCCACTAATAGGCCCGGGGATACAAAAATCATCGCCAATCCCCTGTACATACGTAAGCTGATCACCATCACCGTAATATCCTCATCTCAATTCTCACGTTTCGAGTTCCAATATAACCGGTCATAAATAATTCGTGATGCTGATATAATCATCCAAGAAGTGCCTCCTGTTTGCTCGGCGATGCTCCGAGATAATCGATTAAGGACTCAAATTAGGATTCATACGCCAGGAGAATTCCAGGGCATATCTCTATCTGCCTGAGCCGAGGAACGCATCGCAAGCACACTGCATGTCAGGGCTGAGGCTCTACTCTCTATAAAAAGACAATCGCGATAATGTCTCTGAGAGTGTGAGACCTGCTGAAGTCAGACAGAGCTGCTTCACGTCCCGAACATTGAGAGTGATGAATAATTACAGTGTGAGATGTGTCCCGACGCTTCTCCGCCATTACCAGCGGAATCACACGTGTGCAAACCAACGCAGTCGCAGCCGTAAAACCCAATAAACCTGGAACCATACTCACAACGCCACATACGGCCGCATGGTTACCTAATAAGAGTTGAATAGCATCAATACAAAACACCAGCCTCCAACGATCAGAATTAATCAGTAACTCAGATATATTGACGATACCGGGGAATACGACTTTCCAAACTGCTGCGGGACTAGCAATTGCAAGTACGAACGAGATAGGACATTATTCCGGGAGAGGCAGATGCGCGGAAGACGCGACGCCGCATATCGATCGAAAAACCTTCTGAGAGTGATACCGGTCTTGATGTCGAGCAGCATCACTCGAGTGCTGATCTAGGTATAAAACGAGGATATAAGCTATGCTAATCCCTTAATAAATGTTCTGACTTCTTATAGCTTTGTGAAAATGACCTTTGTATTAAGTAGTTAATTCATTTAATATATTGTTTTTTCAAAACTCCTACTTAATAAATATTCCACCGAAAATTCAATAATGAACAGTACAATTCTATTGATCCAAATTTTAGAGACTTATCTTATTATCACCTCTGCTTGATACGTGAAGAGGTAGCTAACGTCCAGTAGAACACAATTTGTGCACCTAAAGGGCGTGGAGTTAGCATCTGGAGAGTGAGTTATTTTCTTACTCTCCACCACTAGCAGATTTATAAATAAAATAATTGATTTTATCTTCTTCTTTGTGTATATTGAGTTCAGATAGAGGTAGTTTTACCGAAAATCTCTATAATTGATATATAGTGTGCGCATGAGGAATTCAGCTGATTGTGATATTCTGTTTGTGCTTGAGCATATTCATCAAACTCGACTGCTTGACATTCCTGTAATAATAAGAGAGAATAGTGGAAGTAGAAGCGGGGGGGTGTGTCGGGAGGTGTAGTGAGTTGGAGGAGGGGGGGTAGGGAGAGGGGGGATAGTGAGGAGGGGGGTGATAGGTGTGGAGTAGGGAGGGGAGGGGGGGGGAGGGGGTAGAGGGGGGTCGGAGTGAGTTATGGTTATTGGAGGATCGTTTAGTTGTTAATTCTATACGCTCTCATGATAAAAGTGAATTCACTGTGACATATTTAATGGCGATCAGAGGCAGTATTACTACACTGCCTACAATCAGTGTACCAGATGAACCCTTCACTCACAATCACATAAAACTGAGAAATGAGTATAATCACAATGCGGGGGGTATTAATATCTTTTCATGTTTAAGCATGTGTAATCTTAAGCTTCCTTTACCATTACACTCGTAGCCACACTCAGAACATTTAAATAATTTAATATTGCTGTGAATTAGCAGATGAGATCTTAAGTGGCCTTTACGATTACTTTCATAATTACAATGAGCACATTTAAACTTTCTTTTATGCAAATTGAGATGACTTTTCAACTCTTCATTACTTTTAAAATTTAAATTACAATATTTGCAGCAGAGGTTTTTACAATTCTTTTTGTTAATTCTTTTTTCACACATTATTGGCGTTTGAGGTAATCTTTTGAAAGTCCTTTTCACTTTGGAACCTTTTTCACCTTGACCAACATCGCTAATAGGGGTCTTTCCACACTGATCACTTGACTGCTTCGGAAACTGCACTGGACTTTCTGATTTTACGACATCACCTATGAGCGTCTCTTCTTTGAACACAGATTCCTTTCCCAATTCTCCAAATTCAGATTTTATAACAACTGTAAGATCTTCTACCTCATTTTTAATGTATTCTGGTGAAGGAAGGTTTTCTTTGTCAGGAAAGCCCTTTCCACAATGATCACTTGACTGCTTCGGAAACTGCACTGGATTTGCATGTGTTAACATATGTCCTTTTAAGCTTCTTTTATCATTACATTCGAAGTTACATTCGGAACATTTAAATAATTTGGTATTTGAGTGTTTTAATAGATGCAATTTTAATCCACATTTAGAATTAGATTCATAATTGCAATGAGCACATTTAAGCTTTCTTTTACCACGTGATTTCAAATGACTTCTCAACTCATCTTTGCTTCTAAAATTAAAATCGCAACATGAACAGCAAAGTTTCTTAAAATCTTTTTCAGTCATTTGCTTTTGCCTTCTTGACGTTCGAGGCTCGATTTCACTTTTCTCTCCATGGCTCACATCATCAATGACAGCCTAAAATAAAAAAAAATATATATATAAAACATTTTTATTCCATTGAAAATGTTTAATACAAATCACTAAACATATGACAAATAAATTTCAGTTCTAAAAAAATATATATATATATATATATATATATATATATATATATATATAATATATTTTATATATATTATATATATAATATATATATATATATATATATATATATATATATATATATATATATATATATATATATATATATATATATATATATATAATTAATAATAATATATATATATTTTATTTTATTTTATTTTTCTACTTCTTCATCTACCTTTTCCTCCACAAAACTGGGGGTAAGGTTTGCGTAATGCATCGGAAAAGAAAAGCAGTAGAAGAATATGACAAAAGTCGAAAAGAAACCCAGCATTACGCCCCGCCCCCTCTGTACATTAATTAGAAAGAACTCGCAATCAAAAAATCCACCCTAGAGCTTCAGGAACCGCGACGAACCCCCACTATATGGTAAATCGTCAATGTAGGTTCATCCCTTGGCCCAGGTGGGCCACAACCATACCCCTCACAAAACCCAGCCATTCTCTTCTATTATGCATGCATTTCTCGCCTCTGCTAACTCACATTTCTCTCCTTCAGACAATTCCTTTACTGACTCAATACATCTTTATATATATATAATATATATATATATATTATATTATATAGTATATATATATATATATATATATATAATATATATTATATATAATATATATATATATATATATATATATATATATTAATTAAAGTCTAATTTATGAATTTAGACTAAGCTAAAAATATTCTATCAACGAATAATAATAATAATAATAATAATAATAATAATAATAATAATAATAATAATAATAATAATAATAATAATAATAATAATAATAATAATAAAAAAAAAAAATTTCGAGTTGATGAACAGGAACCACCACCGTATACACAGCATCATGCGGCTATACCTCGTCAAAAAACCAACATCAGGGGAAATCTCTAGCAAAACGACATAAAAATTGAGCAGAGAGGGTTAAATCCTATAGAGGATGTTTAAATCACACAGGAAGGCAAAAATGCTGTCACTTCGAAAGTGAGAGGATTCAGAGAGGATATGTGCAAGACGATGCTGGACAGGAACAGTATTCAAACCTGGGAAGAACGTGCGTAGGGGGGCCGAGAGAGCATCGCAACTCACAAGTCATGAAAAACTGAAAGGCGGCAACTCGAGCCAGGACCGCCTCCAAAAGGCGACTTCACCTGCAAGAGGACCTGTGGCCAATGAAAACCGTGACGAATGGATATATAAAAATCATAAGCAGAAAGGCGCCCAAGTCACAAGTCAGGAGGAAGGCATTGTTCATCTGGCAGTACGTTGGTCGTTGCATGTTTAGCTTCCTGTCGGCTCACTCATTTCAAGGAACACCCACATGGGAAGGGACCCAACAGAATGTAACATTTGTTCCCTGCATATGCAAACGAACAGAGGAGTCTCTGGATGGTAGACACCAAAGGGTTTCTCGAAGACCGGTCAAGCAACACTTGAAGGGTGCTTCTGGAATCAGAGAATACTTTGTAATTACCCATTGAGGGGGGAAGCCGCTCATCCTGTGAACTGCCAATAGCCACCGCAACCAGTTTGGCAGAGAATACTGACGAGGAAGGAGGCAGAGTGTGAGATACTGTGAAGTCGGGAAAAACTGCCGAAGCTCCCACTCCCACATCAGTTTTGAAGCCGTCAGTGTAGACAGCGACCGAGTCCGAGAGAACCTCCGTATGGGACAGAAAATCACTCAACTTCGTTAGGTGTGTTTCAGCTTTTGTTAAGGAGTGTAACCCAAAGAAACCCATGTTGCAGAGGAAATAATGAATGTATACTGCATGACTGCTCGGTGGGTTAAGTCGAAGAAACGGAATATGGAATTTACAATCCCAGCAAAATGCCAGTAAGAAGGATTGTGGGGGACGTGTTTCATGACAGAGGGCAAGGCAGAGGAAATAGGAACCTGAATGCGGAGGAACAAGGAGCACATGAGCTGTTTTCTTCGCATGGAAAAGGGCATCATCCCTGTCCCCACTTCCAGGCTTACCTTCGGAGAAGATCGAAACGCTCGTGGCTATCCGCAGGGACCTCGTTCTGAATTGGGTCAAGAAGACGGAGGTACAACTGGGAGGTTTGCCAATAAATGGCACAACCATAGTCCATTTTGGCGCGTACCAGCATGATGTAAAGATGGATCATGCTCTTTCTGTCCGCACCCCAAGTCTTAGAGGTGAGGTGCCGCAAAAGATTCAACGAACGGCGGCTAGTTCTGAGATGAATAATATGAGGGAGGTACGTAAGGCGCTCATCGACAACAGATCCAAGAATTCACTGTAGACACCTAAACAGATGGGAGAATCACAGAGGGTCAAAGAAGGAAGCAAACGTACCCGACCACCACGTCGTGGATTTTCCTGAACAGTCATGGCTTTGTTTCGGATGTAGAAAAGTGAAAAGCAACGCTTATTACACCACGTGGAAACCTCGTCAATGGGCAGCTGAAGCTCCATGCAAGGAAGCTTTGCACCAGTGACAAAGCGCAAGATTGTTGACATAGACGGAGCACGCGGATCGAGTGTGTTATGTGTAATCCCTAGACATCCACTGAAGCCTATGAGAAAGACAAAAACAACACTTAACACACTGCCCTGCGGCACCCCCTCATCCA
>JABUQX010052918.1:45000-70000 GCA_015478945.1 Trachelipus rathkii
ATGGGTGACACCACCTTACGTTTTCTACCAAAACATTTAATATAACGTCAGTTTGTTTACACGTTTTTATGTGAGATTGAGAATCAAATTTGAAAGAAAATAAATCTTTGTTCGTTTTTTTTTTAATGAATTTTTTTTTTATATTCAATGTAATGAAAAAAAATGATGCTAGAAAAACTACAAATAAATATTTGCGAAACTTTTTTTCATTTTTTAGACGGCAAAAAAAATTTTTTTTATTCTCATATTTATTATTATATAATATATTAATATTAATATATATATATATATATATATAATATATATATATATTATATATATATATATATATATTATTATATATATTAATATATATATATATTATATATATATATATATATATATAAATATATATATATATATATAGGTTCCAAGCAACCTTCTATTGATTTAAATAAGTACAGTTTCAAAGCAGGGATGTCGAAGCAGGTGACTTGAAATACTGTTACGAGATGTTTTCTTTTTTTGGAGAGGCGCGATCGGACTAGTAGGTCAAAAGCCTCCTGTTACATTGTCTAACGGCGACGCTCTTGTCGTGGTCGTGTCCTGGCGCGATTGAAATTTTTTTCGTCTTATTATTGCAAATTTCTCTCAACGGAGCATTTTGTGCGCATGTCGGCGATCCTTTACTTTGGTCGGCTTCTCCTGTAACCCATGAGCAACCCCTGAAAAATGCAGTGTAGCCCCAGAGGGGGTTCCAACCACCTTCTGTGGATTTAAAATATGTAGCGACTTTCCAAGCAGCTGATAATCGAAGCCATGGAATTTGACTCTTCCGAGATGCCTTCTTTTTTGGGGAAGCGCAATCGGACTAAGTGGTAGAGCTCCTTGTAGCATTGGTCTAACGGCGACGGTTTGCTGATGTCGATGGTTCGAGTCCCTGGCGCGAGTGGAATTTTTTCGTCTTATTATTGCAATTTGTCGCAAACAAGCTATATTGTGCGCATGTCGGCGTTCCTTCACTTTGGTCGGTTGCTCCTGTAAGCCAGAAGCACCCCTGAGAATGCCGTGTAGCCCAAGCAGGGGTTCCAATCACCCTTCCCTGTGGATTTAAATAATAATTGAGTTTCAAAGCAGTGATATTCAAAGCAGGAGATTTGAAAACATTTCAAAGATCCTTCCTTTTGGGAGTGGTCGGACAAGTAGTAGAGAAAACCTCTTACATTGTCTAACGGTCGACGCATTTTGTCGATGATTCGAGTCCTGTCGCGAGTGAAATAATTTATATACGTCTTATTATTGCAATTTGCGCAACAGAGCATCTTGTGCGCGAATCATGTCGGCGTTCCTGTGACTTTGGTCGTTGCTCCCGTAACCAGGGCACCCCAAAGAATGCCGTGTAGCCCCAGCAGAGATTCCAATCACCATTCTGTGAATTTAAATAAGTATTGAGTTTCAAAAAGCAGTGATATTGAAGCAGGAGATTTGAAAACTTTCCAGATGCGTTCTTTTTTCTAGGGAGGCGGATCGGACTAGTGGTAGAGCCTCCGTATATTGTCTAACGGCGACGCTATTGTCGATAGTTCGAGTCCTGGGCGCGAGCGAAAATTTTTTTTCGTCTTATTGCATATTTGTCGTAAGAAGGCATGTTGTGCGCCTGTTGCCGTTCCTTGACCTTGGTCGGTTGGTCCCTGTTACCCGCACCAGAGCACCTCCTGAAGATGCGTGGTAGGCCCCAGAAGGCGGTTCCAACCATCCTTCTGTGGATATAAATAAGTATTAAGTACCTTTTCAAAGCAGTGATATCGAACAGGACACTTCAAAAACAATTAAGAAATACCTTTTTTTCTGGGTGTCGGATCGGATACTAATAATGGTTTAACCCCTTGACATGTCTAACAGCGATCGCTGTTAGTCGATGGTTCGAGTCCTGGGCCGAGTGAAATTTTTTCTTCGTCTTATTAATGCTAATTTGTCGCAACAAGCTGTTGTGCCCATTTCGCGGCGTGGCTTGACTTTGGTTGGTGCTCCTGTAACACGGAAGCAAACTAGCGAATGCCGTTTAGCCCCAGCAGTGGTTCCAACCACCCCTCTATGGATGAATAAATATCGATTTCAAAGCAGTGATATCGAAGCAGGAAATTGAAAACTTCTGAGATGCTTCTTTTTCTGGGGAGGTGGATCGCAATAGTGGTAAGAGCCTCCTCCGGTCAAACAACATTGTCTAACGCGACGGCTGTTGTCGATGGTTCGAGTCGTGGCGCCGAGTGAAATTTTCCTTCGTCTTATTATTGCAAATTGGTTCGCAACAGAGCATGTTTGTCCCATGTCGGCGTTCCTTGACTCTGGTCGGTTGCTTCTGTAACCTAGGAGCACCCCATAAGAATGCCGTGTAGTCCTAGCAGGGGTTCCAACTACACTTCTATGAATTTAAATAAGTATCAAGTTTCAAAGCAGTGATATCGAAGCAGAAAACTTGAAAACTGTAAGAGATACCTTCTTTTTTTGTGGTGGATCGGACTAGTGGTGGAACCTCCTGTTCATTGTCTAACGGGGTGACGCTGTTGTTGACGTTTCGAGTCCTGGCGAAGAGAATTATTTCTTTCGTCTTCATTATTGCAAATTTAGTTCGCAACAAGAATGAGTTCCCAGTGTCGGCTTGGGCCTGTGCTTTGGTTTGGATTGTCCTGTACACGGGAGCAAACCATTAGCAGAATGCTGTGTAGCCCAGTAGGGGTTAAAAAGCACCTTCTATTGGATTTAAATGAAGTACGGTTGAAAATGCAGTGGATATCGAAGCAGGCAGACCTTAAAACTGTTCGAGATACCTTCTTTTTCTGTGAGTGGCAAATAGGACCTAAGTGGTAGAGCCTACCTGTAACATTGTCTAGCGGTCGACGATTGCGGCTGTGTCGATGGTTCGAGTTCGCCTGGCGTGATGAAAAATTTTCATCGTCTATTATTGCATAATTTATCGCAAAAGCACTTGTGCCCATCAGGTCGGCGTGGCTGGCTTGACTTTGGTTGGTTGCTCTGTAACCAGGACAACCAACTAAAATGCCGTGTCGCGCCAAGCAGAAGTTTTCTTCTTAAACTATATACTATATACTGTATCTGTACCTTTATTCCAGACCATAGTCTCACTACTATATACATTAGCACATAGGTAATAGCATAACGTCATGTAAAGAACCCTAGCACACTCAAAAGACTTAATTTCCCCTTTGCCTCCCATAAGGACGTAATGCAGCCAGCCATCTTCCTTCCATTCACAAATTTCATACAACTTTCCTAAGACATTCTGCATCATCCGTTCCCTTTTAATCTAACATATATCCTAAATAATTGAACTCAGCAACACTTGTTCCAGCTGGCTCACACATCTAACATAATTTAACACAGAGAACTATCTCACTCAAAACCATCAACCTTACTCTATCTACGTTTACTTTTCAAACCCCCCTCTTTACTCACCCTGCCAAATTTCTCTCTACTAATCCCATCAAAGCATATTTCAGATTCGCCACAACTAAGCCAAACTAAATCATTCCTGCATATAATACGTTAAGGCAACCTCTCCACACTCTCTTTTATTCCTCCATTACTCTAACAACATCCCTTGCTACCTCACCCCACCTCTGATTTTTTCATAACCCAATCCATATATATATATATATATATATATATATATATATATATATATATTAATATATATTATATATATATATATATATATATATATATATATATATTATATATATATTATATATATATATATATAATAATATATATATATTATATATATATTATAATCTATATATATATATAATATATATATAAATTCTTTTTTCAAAACGAATTCAGTCACTCGATATACTTTTTCAACCAAAAGAAATAAATAATAATTATTTTTCTCCGGCTCCGGTCCAACTCCGACTAATAGTTTCTGCACTGTTTGGGAATTGTGCAGTACTTTCTGGCACTAAATTTTTCATGTACAAAAATATTTTTTGAAAAATTTAATGCCAGAATCCGGTTCTGTTTCATACTCCGGCTGGGCGGCTTCCAGATCCGCGCTGGATCCCGACTAAGGTTTCTGCAGCTATTTGAAAATTTGTCGCCACGTCTTTTCTGGCAATAAACTTTCACCAAATAAAAAAAATATTTAAAATTAGGAACAAAATATACCCAGAATCCGGCTTCATTTCCGACTCCGGATCCGGAATCCAACTAAGGTTTCCTGCACTATTTGACAATTGTTCAGGGCAGTCCTTCCTCTTATTCTTTATCAATCTAAAAAAATTTTTCTTGAAAAATTTTCTTTATAAACAGATCCGGCTCCGGTTCGACCTCCGGATTCCGGCTCCAACAAGGTTTTTGAACTATTGAAAATTAGTCACAGGTCTTCTGGCAATACATTTTTCAACTAAAAATATTTTTTTCTTGAAAAATTTTTATAAGCAAGATACGGGGCCTCCCGATTACGCTATCCGGATCCTGCTTCCGGATTTCGGATCCCAATCCAAAGGTTCCTGCACTGTATTGAAAATTGATCAGCCATCATCTTCTTTCAATTGCAGCATCTTTAGCAACAAAAATATGTTGTTGAAAAAAAATTCATACCAGGACCGGCTCCAGGTTCGGCCCGAGGTTCGGCTCGGATTTCCGACTAAGGTTTCTCATACTAATTGGAAAATTTATTCAACATGTCTTCTTGCAATAAATTTTTTCGCCTAAAAAAGAATTTTTTTTGAAACGAATTAATTATACCCACAGGATTCCGGCTCCGGCTCCGGGGACTCCGTATGTCCACCGGCTCCGAGTTCGACTTCGGATCTGACTAAGGTTTCTTTACTATCTGCAACTATTTGAAAATGTTTAGCAACTTCTTCAATTGCAGCATCTTTAGCAACAAAAATATGTTGTTTCGAAAAAAATCATACTCTGGCTCCGACTTCGACTCTCGAATTTCATATCCAGGATCCGGATCCGACTCAGGATCCGGATCCGAATTAAGGATTCTGCATAATTTGAAAATTGTTCAGCAACTTACTTCCTGGCAATAAATTTTTCAACTAAAAAAAAATTTTTCTTGAAAAAACATTTATAACTCAGGATCCGACTCCGGATCCGGATACGGATCCGGACCTGACTAAGGTTCCTGCACTATTTGAAAATTGTTCAGTGCGTCTTCTGGTATTAACATTTATCTGCTAAATATTCTATTATTTTTTGAAAAAAAATTCATACCCAGTTCCCGGTCTTTCCGCTCCGGCTCCGGCTCCGGTCCGGCTCCGGCTCCAATTTCTGTATCAATCAGTCCACTAATTGACTTAGTTACTGCCAGTGGTTACTTAAGCATTCTGGCTAATAATGGTAATCAAATGTTATATCAAAGATTAGAAAAAATTTTCAGAGTTTGGAACCGGCTCTGACTCTGGCTCCGACTTCGCACTCGCGGATGCCGGATCCGACCTAGGAATTCTGCACGTATTTGAAACCTGTTCAGCTATCAGTTCGGAGTACCAATTTTTCGTTCTAGCACAAAAATTTTTTCTTAAAAATATTTATACCCTGAATGGCTCCGAATCTCGGCTCCGCGCTCCGGATGATCCGGATCCAACTAAGTTCTGTAATATTTGAAAAATTGTATTCAGCAATTTTTTTTGCAATAATTTTTTTTCATCACCTAAAAACCCATATATTTTTCCGAAAGAAAAAATCAAACTACGGAAAGGCTCTGACTTCGGTCCCACTTTGACTCACGGCTCCGACTTCCGGATTCCGACTGAAGGAAGATATCTGGCAATATTTGAAAATGTGTTCAGCTTAGTCTTCCTGTCCTGGCATAAATTTTTCAACCATGAAAAAATATTTTTTTGAGAAAAATATAAGTGCTCCGGCTCCGGCCCGGCTCCGGCTCCGGGCCCGGCTGCTGCTCCATTCACCATTCGGCTCCGGATCTGACCTAAGGTTTCTGTATATTGAAAATTGTTCAGACGTCTTCTGGCATTAAATTTTCACCTAAAAATATATTTTTTAGAGATAAAAATCAACCAGGCTCCGCTTTCCGCTCCGGCTTCCGGTTCCGGCTCGCGCTCCGGCTCCGCTCCACTCCAAATTTCGCTTCAGCTTCGTGATCCGAAAAGGTTTTCTGCACTATTTTAAAAATTGTTTAGCAGCGGTAGAAAAATCTTCTTCGAAAAAAAATCATACTCGGCTCCGACTTCGACCCCGCTCTGATTCGGATCCGGGATCCGAACTAAAGGAATTCTGTACGCTAATTTGAATTGTTCAGCACATCTGCCAATAAATTTTTCATGTCTAAAAAAAATTTTTTCATGAAAAAAAAAAAAAAATATACTCAGTCCCGGCTCCGGCTCCGGCTCCGGCTCCATTTAATTGACTGAGTAAAAAAAATCCGAAGATTCAGCTGGAGGTTGAGATATGAAAAAAAATTAGATTTTCTATATTAATAAATAAAACATTTTTTTGATCCTAAACCTGGAATTTTTGACTGGAATTGAATTTTTTTTTTTAGTTGACCCTTGGAAATGTCAACATTCGTGTATCTGCCTAAAAAAACATTTTAGACATTTTTTAAAAACTAATTACAACCATGATGTCACAGTTTTATTTACAAGTTCAATATAGATTATAAATAGTAAAAAGATGTGAAAATTTTGATTTTCGCTTTCAATAAAGTGGAGGATCTAGTTATGAAGTCCTCCCCCTTAAGGACAGACTTACATAGCAAAATGTCAACTATTCCAAACCGAGTTGCGGGAAATTTTTTGATTTTTTGAGAAAAAATCATTTTTTAATTTTTTTGGCAATCTCAGGAGTATGGCGTGATAAGAAATGGAACAAACGGTAAACAAACTTTTTTTTTAAAGTTTTGATATAGTATTATTTTTTTTTAAAAAACCCCAGGCCCCTAGCTCTGACTTCAAAATCTAAAAATAGGCCCTATTGACTATGACAAAATGAAAGAGCAACATTAAAGAGTTTTATTTGTAATATTGATGAATAAAGAAAAATAAAGAAACTATGTTTTTGAGACTTGATCTTTTGTTGACATTTTTTAAATAGTGTAGAAAATTTGTAACAGAGTAGCCTTGCTATGTATATTATTATACTTTTTTATTTTCTTATTAATTGAAGTTAAATCACTTAAATATACAAAAATAAAAATAAATATATTACATATAAAAAAGCAAAAAAATTCAAAAAAAGCAAATAATCATGATTTTTATAGAAGGCAAAAAATCAAAAGTGAAGAAAAAAATCAGTTTGAAAAAATCAATTGATTTTCTTTTTTTCTCGTGCCATCCCTGTTTTAAAACGAAAAAAAAAAAAAAAAACCGATAAAAGATAAATGTTTTTTGATGTGTGCTAATGGTATCTTTTATTTTTATGAAAAAAAAACTGTTTCGTTTTTTTTTTGTTATTGAATTTTTTTTTGATATATCAATGTTATGAAAAATGAAATGTTCGAACAAACAAAAAAAATAATTTTGGAAAATGTTTAATTTTTTTTAGATTATTAGCAAAAAAAAAGACATTCTCATATATATATATATATAGTATTATATATTATATATATATAATATATATATATATATATATATATATAATATATTAAAATATATATATATATATTTATATATATAATAATATTATATAATATATTATTATATATATTATATATTTATTATATATTATATATATATGCACATAAAATGTGGATATAAAATTGCAACCTTGTATTTTAGCTATAATTTTTTCCCATTCCAGTCCCTTTTCCTAATATTATCCCCATCCGCATAGCAAAGTGAATGAAGTTGAGTGCAAAATCTGTCTACTGAGTGGGAGAGCTGGAAGAAGAATATCCTTTTTCACTAATATAATACTTTTTCCTCTGCAACAGCCAGATCTCCCTGAATGATGAAACAAAAACAAGTATGAGGAATATGACGTCTATAGAGAATAAAAATCGCACGCTCATTCCTCCCTCCTAAGTTCAGCTCATATTTTCATTCATTGCTTTGGTTTTTTATTATTAATATTATTATTATTATTATTATTATTATTTTTTATTATTAAATTGTTAAATTATTATTTATTTTATAATTATTTATTATTATTTATTATTAGTTCTCATATTTTCATTCATTGTTGTTATTATCTCTCCACTGTTCATGATCCAATCGTATTCTGGTACATTTCCCTTACTCCTAGTTTGTGGACCCCGACATATGTTACTATCCCTTCTCCACTTGACTCCACATTAAGTAGGCTAGTACTATTTTCATTATTATCTAATCCCACTTTATCTGCACTACTACATGGCACTTTACCGAATTCACTTAAATGTTGTAACTGTTCCTTTCTCTTTTTCATTTCCCTTGTCCTTACTCTGAGAGATATCTCTTGAACATCCTTCACAAGATCTCCTAAGTTCATCGTAAAACTTTCCTACCTCTGCTGTACCCAATGTATCATTCTTCTGCATTTCATCACAAACCCTCTTCAATTCCTGTAACACTGGCGCAACATTAACTACTGAATCATTGCTTGCAGGGTGATTAGTTATTTCATCTGATAAACCATCATTAAATCCCTGTTCCTCCTCAAGTAAGTTATCCATTATTAAATTAGTGCCTTTAGTTGCATCAATAGGACTCGCCCTATTACTTTTACATCTGGACCTATTTACTTCGATTTTTGATGCCCCCCTTCGAATCTTCTTCTTTTCTATTAAAATTAATTCCTTTCCCTTCAATCCTAATACATCTTCTTCTTCTTCCATACCCAATGTATCACTTCTGCATTTTATCTTGGACCCTCTTTAATTCCTGTAATACTGACGCAAAATTACCTACTGAATCATTGCTTGCAGGGTGATTAGTTATCTCATCTGATAAATCATCATTAGGTCCCCGTTCCTCCTCCAGTAAGTTATCCATTATTAACTGGTTACCTTTAGTTGCATCAATAAAACTCACTTATTATTTTTATATCCAGACCTATTCACTTTAATTTTTGATGCCCCCCTTCGAATCTTCTTCTTTTCTACTAAAATTAATTCCTTTCCCTCCAATCCTAATACATGTTCTTCTTCGCACTCCTTCCTCTCTTTTTCCCTTAGCAGCCTGTAAATGGGATGTACTAAATACTCTGGTGGCTCTCTCCACCTCCTAAGTTAAGACTGATGTGCCCGTGTTTCTTCAACGGTTCCATCCTCTCTCTCATGTCCTAATAGATAACTTACCCCATTAGACCAGATTCTCTTAATTACTGACCCTCGAACCTCTCCTGCATCATGCTTACATTTAATCAACCCTTAGTAATGACTTCTTTTAATACCTTTTCACCTAATTCAAAACTTCTGCATCTATCAGTAGCCTCTCTCCATAATTCGCTATCTTTCAATCCTAACTAATTTTTATCTAACTACTTTTCGAAAATTCATTAAAATATTACAAGGAGTCTCCTGTAGCACTGTAAACAGTCATGTTATAAGCCTACAATACTTTCCCAATCCATAAATCCCATTCCTTTTCCTTAGCACTTATTACTCTACACATTTCACATAACGTTTTTACAGTCCTTTCAGCCAATCCATTGGAACTGGGTATATAAGGAGTAGTTTTTTATGCTCTATTCCCCATCTCTGCTTAACATTTTTTCAAAAGGTTTCGCTGTATTCACAAATTCTGGTCCCGTTATTCACTTAACATTCTCCTTTGGTTTATAATATAGCACAATCAGGCAACAAAGGTTTCCCCGGGGCATCTTTGATACATGAGACTTACTAGTTGTTTCTTCTATTCTCTCTCAAGTGGGATTGCTGCTCCCAAATTTACTTTTTGTGATCTACCATATTACATCCCATGTTACCCCTAGCAGTCCAGGTACATCGAAACACAACCAAAATTAACTAACATCTTCAAAATGGTTCAGTTCACATCTTTTCTTAAAATTGGTGGTCAAGCTTGTACTCCATGTATTTTTCCTTTTCTGTGCAAATTTTTTCGCAGGTAGTGGCGATATTCAATTTACTATTATTCCTCAAAAAGGGATTTGAATATATTCTTTCCTTCATAAATAAATTAACATAAATTTAAATTTAAACTTCCCCAAATGCCCATTATTCATTTGAACTAAATTGACCCACTTCTTATTGTTCCTGAACAGAGACACTGGAACAATAATGCTTTATCATTTTTTCAATATTCCTAATAAAATAACAATACCTCTAAGACACTAACAAAATTCGATGATAATTTTTAAATATCTGCAAGTATGGGTTTCATCTTCACACTGGAATCGTGACCGCTTCACAGAATATCTCAGCTTCCTTATTATCATCGGGCAGTTTCACATGCATATTCAGTAATTCGTTCAATAGTTTAAAGAAAATCTTTCCTGCTCGTATATTCCATCCTTACCATAATACAATCACTAAATTCAGACAACTCTATTTGTATCTCGCTTCGCGTCCTAATAAATAATTACTTTCCTTGGTTACCTTTTTATTATCTCTTTCACTCCCTCATCATCGGATAAGCCTATTTAAGGTAGTTTTTTAAAAAACTTATACTTATCAAGAAACAATATGGCATCTGATCCTCTTCTAAAACTATAAATTGATGTTTAATATCATGCAAAGCCCCTAAAGTGATACAGATCGTGACCTCTTCCCAGGAACTTATATGTCCTGTCCCAATACCATTTATTTTACCATTCGTACTTTTCCGTGGTATTTGCCAGTCCAACCTTTCTAATTCCCGGATTACTGATGCATTAACTAGAGAAACCTGAGCCCCTGCATTGATCAAACCACAATATACTTTATTACTCACCCGTACCTTTACCTCCATTCTACCACTAACTCCATGCATACAAAATACCGTAGGAGTATTATCTAGAGTCTCTACATTTAGATCTTCCAAGTCCTCATTTTCAATACCTGGATCATTTTCTTCATCTGCCTCAAAAATCCGTTCATAACTTTTTTTCACCACTATCCGTTTACAGTGAACCCCACTTCAACGTTGTAAATGCAATTCATTAAGATTGCCCCCTTTAACACGAGCTCCACGATGTACCACTGGGTTTTCTCCTCCATAGGGAGCATGAATTACCACCCTGTACAGATTACTGACAATTATCAACACCTCTTGGAATGGCATTATCCCAGGATTACACATACTCCTCAGCTCTTTCATAAACTTTGCCACTTTTCTGATACCAATCTGTTCTTGTCTCTTACATGCTTCTGTCATGACTTTCCTTCTCAACTCAATTACACTATCAGGTACCCTACTAGATGAACCATTATTCACTAAGTCTCGCAATCCATACAAAGTCCTCTCAAACAAAGAATCCCCACCTCCAACACTTTGATGCCCAATCATCAAACCTTTCGGCAAATATAGGGGGTTAAAAGTAAGATTATCATTTTCCTGTTCACCACTAGGCAACCTTGACATCAGATCTGCTAATTCATTCTTTTCACCTGGCATATACTCCACTGAATAATCAAAATCACTCAAATCCTCAAGGGTCTTAGCTTGTCTACTATCTACTGTTCTCATTCTCTGTAAATATACTAAAGGTTGATGATCTGTCTTCACTACAAACCTAACACCATACAGAAATGGTCGAAGCAACTTTAAACAAAATCTCAGGGCAGTAAGTTCTCTTTCAATCGTGAAATATCTCCGCTCAGTTGCATTAAAACCTTTGATACATATGCAATAACCCTCTTCTGCGGAATTCCATCAATCATTTGTTCTTGCATCAAACACCCACCCATACAGTATCCACTCGCATCAGTGTATACTTCAAGTGGACTTGCACCTTTATCATAGTCAGGATATGCTAACTCCACATCTTCTGCAATCTTTTTCTTCAATTCTTCAAATGCATTCACTATTTTTTTCATTCCATTTTAGAATGGTACTTTTCTTCTTTCCTGTCCACTCTGTTAATGGTTTCATAATCCCAGAACAATTCTTCATAAACTACCTTCCAAACTCTACCAATCCCTGGAATCCTCTCAACTCCCTCACATTTAGTTCTAGGGAAATTCCTCACTTTCTCAATAAATTTCTCAGCTTTCCTCAATCCAGATGTATTAACCCTAGTACCTTAGAACTCTACTTCCTGCTGAAACCATTCACAATTTGCTACTTTAACTTTTACACCTACCTCCTCTAACTAACTAAAAGATTGTCATTACCAATATATCATCAATGAAGACTAAATAATACATTTTTTCTTGGAAAGCAACTAAGTACTACATTCATGGCTCTTTGAAAATCAGCTGGGGCATTGCCTAAACCAAAACTCAGATTTCTGAGTTGGAAATGTTTTTTCGCACTAGAAAACGCCGTAATACATCTACTGCCTTCCTCTACTGGCATCTGGTAATACCCCCTTACTAAATCCATTTTCTTAAACCCTTCCATTTCATGCATACTATAAACATTCGGATACTACACATATGGGGAAACCTATCTTTAATGGTTCTTTCATTCATTTTTCTGTAATCAATACACATTCTCAACCTTCCATCTAGCTATCTCACTGGTACAATTGGGCTATTCCAAGGACTCACACTTTCTTCTAACACTCCAATTTGTTCTAACTCTTCACACTGTTCTTCAATTTCCTCTGCAACAGGTGGGAAATGTCGAGGTCTCTGATAGATTGGAGTATTATCTTAAATTCTGGTAATTTGGAATTGCCAAAATCGTCATCACCTTGATTCAAAGCTCCCCTATGATTCCACAACATCTGATATATCTTTTGATTAGTATTCTCCCCACTATCTTCCAGTTTAACCTTTTCAATCAGCCCCTCATATGTCCATTCTGAACATGGTGTTACCCCCCTCCAATACAGTAACCTATCTATTGGAATCACCTTTGTCTACTACAATTACAGAATATAAACTGCCAAGAATATCTCCAACATGAATATTCCTAATTCTTCTTTTCCGTAAATCAGGCCTAACCTGTAAACAGACAAAAGGATTGTCCTAAGTTTAACAACCGATCAAATACATGATTGACCCTTTTAACTCTTTATTTAGCATCCTAACCATTCACCATATAGAGTTTACCTGGATTATCAGCATCCGAACCAAAATTATTTTCCCAACTTACATGATGAACCTTTGCTATTTTTCCTAGTTTCTAATTTAACATTCTCAACAGCAAATAGCTCAACAACTTGTACCTTCTTGACTGCTACTTCTCCCATCTCATATAAATCTTGCACTTTGCTCCATTTCCCAAACACTTCTCCAACATCATATGAACTGGATGAATTACAATCTGATTTTCCTTTAAAAACTTATATCCAAGCAAAATATCATATTTATCATTCTTACCATCAATTACATAGAATTTGTTTTCATCCATCTTTATTCCCCTATGACAACTGATTCCCTAAATTTAGCTATGACCGGAGCTAATAAATTGCCTATTCCTTGTAACTCACCCTTAATTTTATCAATCCATTCTTCACTAATTACCATACTTTCAAATGCTCTTTTGTAAACTACGTTTACATTTGTCTAATTTCCATACGTCTCTCATGCCTTCGATTTTTGAAAGTCTCTCTCTTTATTTTTACTAAATCCCTACTTTTACTTTCATTCTTATACTTAGAGTGCATCCCTTCTTTGATAATTTTTGGAGCAGACATCGATGTCTTGAACTTGAGCTATTCAGGAAATTATCTGTCAAAACCTTCGCATTACCTAATTCTTACATTTTAAGGGTTATTCTTTCTTCTTAGCTAGTACTTGTTAAACTATTCTTTCATCCACTCTCTGTTGTACTTATCATGCCATAGTTTATCGAGTTTGTAAGAACCAATTGAATTTACCTCTTCCGTTTGGTCACCGACACTGCCTTCAAGCACACCGCTTTATAGACTAATCCAAAGTCAAGTTCTTGACTTCTGTTAACCCATTTGTCTCAAATTTAATTTACCAACTAGACAAAGAGAAAGCAAATCCACTATATTTTCCTATTTAGGCAGCCCACGGTGGGGTAACGCGTCACTTTGATATGAATTATAGGTTCTAGTTGTGAAGGCTGTGTTTAAGAGCTGGAAGTCCATGCCACATTGGTAGCTATTTTACTACCTTAGAAATTGGAGGATTCTAAAAAAAACAACATATTTCGGGTTTATTTTCAATGATTACTCTTAAAAAAAAAAAAAAAAAAAAAAAAATACCAATACAAAATTAAAATGAAAAATATAAAAATTAAAAGAAACTTGTTACAAAAAAAAAATCCTTTTTATAATTTGGTGTCCATTTCACACAATCTCATAAAAAAAATACAATAAAATAAAATAAAGAAATGTAAGCTCAATAAATCTCCCTTCCCCAAGCTGCAGCTTTACCACTAACCACAAATACTGTTAACCCATATATCAGTTGAAATTTTCCAAGAGAGATTACACAGCCGTATTGGCTTTGTCAAGAGATTTAGCAGTCTAAGTTGTCTCTCTGAGTCCTTGTTTCTTTGACGGGTTATACCCTGAGATGACATATTAAAATATTTAAATGACACTGTATTACTTCAAATCACTGCATAGATGTAGTCCAAATCCTCAATTCAGGATTATCACTTGCAAGCCCAGGGGGTAGGGAAAAAAACTGAAATGAATGATTTTAGTGTCAAATGTGTTTATCATATTTTTTCAATTTATCCCGCTATCCCTTTGTCATACCTTTCATTTATGTGTTAAAACTTCTTACCTGGAGAATCGCCATTTTTTCTCTATTATCTTTCTCCTCAAGTCTTCAAATAGCCAACACACTGATCCTCACAAATGGTGTTACCACTGATTTATTACTTTCAAATTTGTCTTTATTTTAATATCTGCATTTATTAAGCTTTTTTTTTCTTCTTTGTAATTGAATAATTAAAAATTTCTAAAAAAATCTTATTCTTAAAAATTGAATTGTAATAACCCTAATGAAATACAAAATACAAGTATATTATATATAATTATATATATATATATATATATATATATAATATATATATATATATTATAATATTATATAATATATATATATATATATATATATAATATATAATTTTATCAATATGATATATTATATTATAAATATAGTTGTTTTCTCCTCAATCCCTTGTCTCCCGTTTTTAATCCTATTCTCAAGCCCATTCCCTTGGACAAAGTGATGAATATAATGCGAGAAGATAATACTCAAGACGTTGAGAATATGTGGGTATAAAGAATAAGATATAAATAAAATATTAAACATCATATAACCTTATAATAATACCTCTCACTCACTATAAACGTATAAATAATAAATATAGCTATAATAATATATATATATATATAGTTGAGTATATAAATAATTTATTATTATATCATTATATAATATATATATATGATAATAAATAATACAGATATTATTTTATAATGTGGTATAAGTGTTATATATGTATATTTTAATTTCTATATATAACTTTATTGTTATTATAGAGTGATATATATATAATATTTTGAGAATATATATATTATATCTATAATATATATAATATATCATATATTACATATTAGTATATATAATATAATATATATATAATACTCATATTAGATATATGTATATACTTTATATATATGATTATAACCATATATTATATCAATTTGGGTGTCCTTATCTTTAAATAATAATAATATATTATAATACTATATATTCTCTGCATCAGTAATTTTTGTATCCTAGATAAAAAAAAAAAAAAAAAATTGGGAATATGAGCCTTAAAATAAAAATCACCACAGTTGTTATAAAATATAGAGATTTTATTATTATTATTATTATTATTACTTATTATTATTATTATTATTATTATTATTATTATTATTATTATTATACAGATAAACACCAACACTCACAGACATAGCCCTAATCTTGGAGTGGGTATATTCATTTAACATCCGAGCAGGATGAAGTTAAGCCCAAGGAAAGAATAGCACACATTTTCCTACCCTTAAAAAATGGTTGAAAAACACTGATATAGAGGAATAGATTTTGAATTTGCAAATTTCTTTAGATTGAATTTGTATTATATGTTTGTTTTTATTGATAATTTATTATTAGTATTTTTAGTTCTTAGTTTTTAAGATTTCCAGATTTTATTACAGATATTAATAACAGTTCTATTTTATGAAGATATATACAGATTTTATTACAGATATTAATAGTATTTTTCTATTTTATGAAGATTGGGTAATTTTTGCCCTGCGAAATTTGTATGAAGTTTATCCTTGCAATATAGCCTGAATAATTTATTTGTAGACAAGATTATCTTCCTAGAATTGATGTCTTGCTTTTGTATATCAATTGTAATCGTAATTGATTACTACCTTCCAAACTGTATCAGCATCTTTTTATACCAAAACCTTCACCAGTCAAGAAACAGAAACTTACTTTAAATATACTCTTAATTATAATTGGTGTATTGAAAAAATAGTGTTGATTAATTTGTTAAAGCAACATTAAATTAAAAAATGTAGTAGTTTATTAAAGAGGTCTTTATTCTATGTGCAAATACTGAATTTGATGTAGCATAAATTTTAGATTTTTATTTATTTTTGAATTAAGGCTGGCAAGGGACACAATAATAATAATGGCAAAATTGTTTCTTAAAATAAATGGATCACTATACAATCCGAAAATATGATATCTTATGAATTGTTTGTATAAATAATAGAAAGTTTTGATAAACTTAGTGTATTCAGGTATAATTAAGGTATTTTTCTAACTACTACACTTTTAAATTGAATGGTGAACTGATGATATTTTTAAATGTACAAATGCTTGAAGACTAATTTTTCAGATATTTTTAATCTTAGAGTGCAGAAGAGACGAATAGTTTTTGTATACCTGAAACTATGTAGCTGATTTTCAACTTCAACACCCATTGTTAAAGTTTCCAGTTTATTTATTTATTTATTTTTATTAATAATTATAATTTTTATTACAGATGAGTTTGAGGTCTATTTTGGAAAACTTAGTACGGTAAATAGTTATTCTGGCAAGATTTTATCCATAAATGATTATGGAGTTTTAATCGTTGACAACATTAAGAATATTATGGAAAATTGGCAAGATGCAGAACATTTATTAAAAATCTGTCAGCGTCTGAAAATTTCATCTGGACTTAGATGTAAGTTTTTTTGTTTATTCACCATACTTTATTTTTTTCTTACAGTTAATTAAAATTTTTCTACAAGATTATTCTTATTTTAATAAATTTCTAGTCATTGGAAACGAGTTGATGTTAGTGCAACAGACACTTGCGTATGCAGGATATTTTTGGGATGGCTGGAATATTGCCTCTCTCCCTCTTACAGTGGATGATGGAAATTGATGTTTAAAATTTCCTTTGGAATTTGCATGTTATATGCAATGTGCTAGAAAGATATGCTTAAGAGTGAATTAGGAAAGGTGGAAAAAATTTCGGCTTTGCATAAATTTAAAATTAATTTGAAGGTTAAAATTATAAAATTAGATTTTATAAGTTCATGTAACATTTAAAAATACTCTCTGCTCTTGGTTAAAACATTGTCAATAATTATTTATGGCAGGTTTTCTCCTTGCTTTCTTATTAGCAAATAATTTTGATTTCATCACAATCTGGTTTTGTGGCAATATCAGATTCAGTTGCAGAAACACTCTGGTAACCAAGACGATCTTGAGTTTATAATATTCAAAGATGGTTTTACAATATCTCTTGTCCACTTTTTTTTTTTATTGACATTTAAAAGGAAATAACTGATATTATTGAATAGAGTGAAAAACATTTTTTGCAATGACTTGAAGATATTGACCACCATTAAGGACAGACAAAGGTTTTAGTTGTTTGTTTTCTAAGAAGTTATAGTTGTGCAGAGGATGATGACGATTGGAGAGATGAAGGAACTGAGTTTTTGAGGCATTAAAATTAACAATGATGATCTTGTCCCGATTAAAAATCTTGAATGTTCAAAGGGTTCAAAGCTCCAAGGTTACCTTCCTAGGTGGGAAGTCTTTCAAAGTGAAGTGAGTAATGGGGGATGAAGTCGTTAGCATTGGAGTGGATAAATGATAGTTATAGAGAAGAATCATTATTCAAAAGTATAAAAAAGTTAAGAGCTAGCATTGAACCCTATGGAACACCACTCTATTAGTAGATTTGAAAGATAAATGGTAGCCTTGTACAAGAGCTGCTATAGAAGAACTGGAAAAGAAATTGAAGAGATGGATAGATCTCGAAAGAGAAAGTTTAGAAATGAAAACCTTGTGTCAGACACTTTGGAAGGCTGTTGACTTGTCCAGAGCTTCAGCAAAAGATTCACAGAAATGTCCAAAAGTGAGAATCAAAGTTAAGCTTAGAGAGAGAGAGAGAGAGATAGAGAAATAATTACATTGAGTTATGCATAAATGAATTAAAGTTGAGAAGGAGGAAGGAGGAATAGCTCCCAAGTCAGCAAGATTGAATTGCTGGCAAAAGTTCGAGCTAAGAATTTAGCTTTAGCTGATTGTAAAATGGCGGTTGGACAGGAGGAGGAACAATGAAGTAAAAAGATATTTAACATTTTCATCAGAATGCCCCAAAAAGTGTATGAGGAATAGAAACCAGAATAATCGTTGCAATCTTTTTAATTTCACAGAGAATAGATTTTTCATGATTCTGGGATGAAATATAAGTTGAATAAGTTGAATACTTTTATTTATATCTGTTATAATATGACCTTTGTAATCATTGTCAATAGTGCCTTAAAGACCAATATTTTTCTCAGATCATGAGATGCCTTTTTATTTTATATCAAGGCATTCAAAACTAGCAGAAGATTTACTAAAAGAATTAAGTGGATAGTTTGGACTCTGAAATCTATCACTTGAACTGACTAATGTAATTGATTTTCAACTTGAGTTTTCTGACATTCTAAAGCATGTCTGATTGTGGGGCTTTCCTAAGTAACTTACTTTGGTTTTTTCTCCTTTCTTTTGCCAAAACTCTATACAGAACTTCACTTAGTCGCAGTCTTCCATTCTTTACACCAGTTGGTAGCGTAATGTATCCTTCTAAAAGATTCATCCTTAAATTACTGCAGAGAAACAGTTGAAAAACCAAACCCACACAATACAAACTAAATGTTGGCCATCAGAAACTCCTCGCTGTTGTTTACCGAATCACGTTTCCCAATGTTGAAATATAATTTGGTAATTTTTTTCCGAAATTTATGCATGAAAAAAAAAGAGCATAATTTTTAATTATGAAAAATTCACAGCAATTATTCAATTTTTATTAAATTGTAATACTTGAGAATGACCTTTTAAGGGTATTCAATTATTTATTTACAACAGCCATACCTACTTTTAATTTTGTATTGAGAAAGCTTATTTTTTTAAGCTTCAATTATATGTCATATTTCATACTTTTCACGATCAATTGATTGTAAAAAAATTTCTGCCACAAATTTATGGTAGAGATTGTGATTCCATCAGCCCCTCCCCCTCTGTGTATGCAAGTGTCAGCAGACCAATTGATGATCATGTCGATAGATTTAATAAGTCTGCATTATGAAAAATTTCAACTTAGACACCATCTTTATTATTATTATTATTATTATTATTATTATTATTATTATTATTATTATTATTATTATTATTATTATTTAAAGTATTTATATATAATAATTTTGTATTTCTGTAGTATTTTATGTTTCACTTTGTATGTATAATATATAATGCTTTTTTATAAGTGTTGGCTCTTTTGTTTTGAATATAATTAAAAAAAAATTTGGGGGGGAGGGGTTAATTTAAAATTTCAATGCTAGCATAGCATAAGTAATGAATAAGGCTTTTGTAGTGACTTTTCCGTGTTTGATTCTAGAGGTAAACTCTCTGCCAAAGTTCCATTCCTTGATAAAGGGCAGAAATTTTTTTTATGTGAAATGTTTTAATTTTTTAGAATATTAGAATCTCTGTACTCAAATTTTTATGTATATTAAGTTGCACTAATGTATTCTAATTTCCTAGCCGGTGTAAAAGTACTTATAAAGCATTGAGACGTTGTCTAGTTAATAAAAGCTTTTCATTTTGTAAGGTGTCACTGCATTATAAATTGCTTTTATCAGTCTTCAAAGCATCACCAGATGATGAGGTAGCATTGCGTTCATTTACTCCAGTAATGGAATATTGAGATGGATACAGAATTGATAATCCTTTGAAGAAAATGAAGGAGATAAATATTCTCATAAGATTTTTTCATTCTATACTTAGGCATCTTTGCTCTCCGAAACTGATATATGCACATTACGACGAGACTAATTAGCCATTATATGCAGTTCTTATTTAAATTGTAGATATTATCTTTAATTCTTTGAATATTGAATTCGCTACTAGTTACCTTTAGCTGTAAAGATTTTTGAAAAAGTTGAGAGAGTCAAAATACAACCTTACAAACTTTCAGATTTTTTAGACGAATTTTCAAATGTTTGAAATATATGAAATATTTTTATATTATTAATCTCTTTGATGAAAGGACTGTCAGATTTGTTATTGGTATGCATGTATAAAAGTGTAGAATATCATATGTCATCAATTAAAAGAAGCTGTGATTGGGTCTTTTATCTTCATGAAGACCAAAACTAAAAATGTGATGATTCAATATTATTTATACTTCTCAAAGAAGTAAGTTGCATGCAATTCTCATTTAACACCTATTCTGATAAATGGCAATGTGTGTTATCATTTTTAGACAATGTCTGAAGATTACTTTATGGCATCTTTGCATCTCCGTAAGATGATTTTGTTTACGAGAGACAAAGGGGCTCAAGTTAGAATTTGCTTTGACAAACTTATTCTTTAATAGGTTGGAGTTTGAAATAATGAAATTTATATTGCCTTTGATCAGGGTTTCTAAACTCTTTCTTTATCAACTCATTTTTTAAGAAATCTTCAAAAACGTAATTAAACTAAAATGACGTTTTTTTGATGTAACTTGTGTACTTAACTGTTAGATTCTCAATATTTGTCTTGATATGTGCTAGATTTAATCGCATGCATACATCTGTGCGACTCTTTGCTAATATTTTATTGACCTTGCTAACTAAAGCTATATTCGTTGAAATCAAGTGGAAATAACAATGATACTTGCCATTCCATTAGGTTGGATAGAGCTGTTTAGCTGTATTTGACAGCCATAATTCAGTCTTTCCTGCTTTTTCAAATTTGTATTTTCACTCATCATTGCCTTTTAATTCAATAGCTTTTCTTTAATTTTTTCACTGACAAATTCTTTATTACACTCTGAAGGATTTAGAATATTGCATGAGTGTAGAAAAAATAAACCTGCAAATCTGCTATCCAGTTCTTTTATTCACCATGCATTTTCTGCATAAAAGCTTGATCTGAGAGACATTCATTTTTTTCTCAATTACTGCAAATGAGTGGACTCCGATAAAGGCAAAATTGGATTCAAAAGAAATTAAACCTAGAAATGGAAATCGTTATGACATGCAACCTGAAGAATTATTAGTTGAAGAAAGGAACCATACCCGATTCCAAAAATTTTAGACAATTTTTTATTTCATTTCTGGTTCTTTATTTCCTCTACTAATTCTACCTTACCTTCAGTTTCCAAGAAACTTATCTATTTTATCAAATTGGGTTAAAGATATTGTTATTCAATAACTGTGATTAATGATGGAAAGATATGTGATAAAAATGCTTTGTTTGCTTTTAATAGAAGTCCTTCAGGTATTATCACAATACCAACACCATTAAACCTTACAATATCACCGTGATAATTAAATAACACGCAGTGAGGCAAAGCTACATTAAGCTACTTTCACTATCCTAACGCAGAACGCAATGTTTGTTAAACAGATAACGGGATGTGAATTTAGAATAAATAAGTTTATTAATATACAAATTATATATTTTAATTTAGAAATGTTGATTAAGATAATTTATGAATAGATCCATATGTATGTATGCAATCACTCGCTCTTGACCCTCTACCTCCATCAAATATTTAAACAAAGAATGATACTTAATCTATTGCAGCAGGTCAAATTCTCAATAACTTAGGGTCACAATTTTTTGTTTTAAAAATGTATTTTTATTAATCTTCTTAATTTTTTTTATTAGTAAATGATTAAAATTTTATTAAAAGTAAAATTATTTTTTTCATTTGCTAATTCGTTAATTAAGTATTCCACATTTTAAACAATTATTGACAATGTTATTTAAATTAATTGAATGTCGCATATGAAAATCTTTATAAACATAAGTTTGCTTCTGTATTAAGTTCATTACATGAGGAAAAACAGTAAATGATTTGCAACATTAAGGAAAGGCTGCTTCTCTTTTTGCTCTTGTGATCCATTTAATTTGTGTTTGGTTTTTCATAGTTTACTTGTATTTAGAATAATATATTTTTATATGAAATGCTAATAGTTCGAATTTGGCTATTTATTTCAATTTATTTAATATTTAAATTTTAATTAAGGTATTTAAAGTAACTCATTAGGAGAAACAAATTAGGTTACCCCAGATTACCAAAGATAAAGAACATACTCCTACATAATATATACTAGAGCTCCAATATATAAGCCCTAAGATAGCCTCCCCTAAAGGTAACTCGGCCTTCCCAGATTACCTGAGGTTTAATCTTATATTTTGATAAGAAAGGTTAGATCTTAATTTCTAGAAAGCTTGCAATAAAATTTTCAAACAATAATGTTAAATTTTAGAGTCATTAAAGTCTCAAGAATTACCAATATTATTAAAATTTAACTTCACAATTATAAACTTGTTCACAGTCAAACTGAGTAGAAACACTTTCGGAAGCAAGTTAATGATCAGGTTCCATTTTGATTTGGCATCACAGTCCTCCTGTGTTGCCAGATTTAGTATTTTTATTGATGTTACCAAATTTTGAAGAATCTGGCTACTTTTAACAAACAATTCATCAAATTTTGCCAATATTTTTGTAAATAAATTTATAATATATATATATATATATATATATATATATATATATATATATATATATATATATATATATATATATATATATATATATATATATATATATATTATTTAGCAATACTGTAAATTAAATTTTTTTTATTATTTTGTATTATTGTATGTTAAAAATTTTGTTAGAATGGCATTTGGTTGACTGAAACTTTAATTGATAAAGAAATTGATTGCTAATCTCTTTCATTAATATTTTCTTTTTTGTGAACAAATATATGTTAAATCATTATTGGATAAGTGCTAAGCAGGAACATAGTCCATTGTGTTGATTTTTAAATTTGCTGCCAAGTCCAGAATATAAAGATACTTGCTATTAAGCTCTCATTAGCTCCCATCTTTATCCATTTATTTCATTAACTTTTCAGCTCCTATCAACAAAGTTTTTGTTTCAAGTTCTTATGATCAGGAAGTGACCGGAGTCGTTTCTAGGTTTTTAGGAATTCCATTGCTAGAAGTAAAGGACTCAGGTAACATATACATTTGCTAACCAATTGGTATATTGTTTTATAACAAGGTATTATTATTTTAAATGCTGCATGTTTTGCTTAATGTGCTGTTAAGGGGTAGTTTTAAACTCCATATTTGGTCTTTCCTTTCACATTCAGATATCCATCCAGAACCGAAGTTAACTAAAACTTCTGAAAAAGATACTAAAGGTACCTATGATAGAAACAATGAAGATGTCATGGTGAGATCTTCACGATCTCATTCACGATCACGCACATCAAGATCTCGAAGATCTATGACAAAGTCACAGAATCGACGTTCAGGTTCAAGGTCTCGTAGGGGAAGATCAAAAACAGTAAAGAGACGTTCAAGGTCAAGATCATTAAAAAGACGTTCAAGGTCAAGATCATTAAAAAGACGTTCAAGGTCGAGATCGCGGCGTAGAAGTAGGTCTCGTTCTAGATCACAGAATAAAAGAGAGTCTCATAGAAGAAGATCAGATTCAAGATCAAGACGAAGCAGGTCTAAATCGAAGATGCATGAGATATCATCGAAAAGAAAACATTCAATATCACCTGAAGATGTCAAAGCCAAAAAGCGACAAGCTTTTCCTAAGAACCAACCTGAATTACCTGATTTTTCAAGAAAACTTTCTCAAAACGTATTCCCGCATCGTGGAAGTTTCCAGTCAAGTTTTAAATTGGTAGTTGAAAAGAATGTGCCAAGGTAAATATTATACTTTACAATGTTTTATTATTATTATTGCATCTTTATCTGTTTTCAGGTGTCTTCTTTCATTGAATCTTTGTGCTGCAAAGAAGGTAAGTTAAAATTGAATAAATTGATAACGTTTTCACGGCCATTGCCCTATTCTAGGAAGGGATCTGCCCTGGGTAATTACTACCTAGGATCCGGACGGGGAATCAAACCCTGGACCTCTGCCTATTATTTATATATATATATATATATATATATATATATATATATATATATATATATATATATATATATATATATATATATAGTATATATATAATATTATATATATATTATATTATATATATACGGTATATATATATTGGTTCGCAGCCAGTTCAGCAAACTGGTAGTTAAAAAAAAAATTTGTTAAAAATTTTAAACGCATATATATATATATATATAGTATAATATATATATATATATAATATATATATATATATATATATATATATTATATATATATATATATATATAATATATATAATATATATATTATATATATATATATATATAAATATTCGGTATATATATTAATATATATATATATTATATATATATATATATAATATTATAATATATATATATAATATATATATATATATATATATATATAATATATTACATAAAAGGAGCTGTTGGTTTTTTTTAAAAAATATTTGTTTCTTGGCAGTCAGCTGAAATAACTCCTAATGGAAAGGGATGCCTAATTTT
>JABUQX010052918.1:75000-78630 GCA_015478945.1 Trachelipus rathkii
ATTACTCTTCCCTCTACCAGTCCACTCAAAATTTCTTTAGATCCGCCATACAAAAAATAAATCAGCGTACAATAGTCAAGCATCCTCCACTCTCTTTAACACCTTCCCCCACAACCCTTCCTCTAAAATTTTATTCCCCTGATCTGATGATATGCAGTCAGATCATGTTCATACCTTTATATTTGAATTGTCATAATCGATGGTCTTCATCTGGTACTTGAGGGAGGGCCAGTTACTCCAAGAGTACCACACAGATGGACTGATGGTCTTGAATTTGTCCGGTTGATGATTTCCTCTGCTGACTAACTACTATTAGCTTACCCACACAAGCTAAGGGAGTTGAGTTGATCAGGGTAGTCGGTAGTTTTGAAGAGGGGAGTGTTAGTGAGGAGATCCGGCAATTTTGAAAGTTGGTGGATCGTAGGAAGTCTTAGTAATTAATTTTTGAAGAACTGTGTGAGTGAAGTTCAATGATATAGTCGGTAATATATTTTTATCTGAATAAATTATTATGAATTAATTATTATTGATGATTATGTTATTATTATTTTATTTGGAGTCGGTAACCCTATCTAGAGAGTTCCGGATAAGTTGGAACGTTCATGTATTTTTGTGAAGAGGTGTGAGTCGGTAGTCGAGTTGAAAATTTTATTTGAATCCGACTCAAACCGATCTACGTTGCAGATTTAAGGACGAGAGATGATAATTGAAGCTCACATCTGTATGGAGATAGAGGGTTGTTCGGACTCTCTATCGGACATTGACGGTTGCGTTATAGGGGACCGACGGATGAGTATATTTGGTGAAGTGGTATTAGAAAGGGTGACTTGCGGTGGGTTGGGGGGTTGCGGGCCGAGTGGCGCGCGAGAGGGGTACACAGTTTGTGGGATGTGGGCTTGGGGTGGGTGTGGGGCCGAAAAGGGGGAGGTTTTTATAAGTTGTTGGATGTGTGGGCGGTTACGTTGGGTTTGATGGATTTTAATAAAAAAGTCGATTGAGGTTGTTTTGCGGTGTTTGTTTGTTATTTTGGTTTAACCGGGGACGTTACGCTTTTGGAGGAATGTTTATTTTTTTCTTTTTATAATCTTTTTAAATGGTTCGAGCCGACGGAGGAGCAGAGGGGGTACCCGTGTCCCGCCGGTGGTCGTAGAAACCTCTGACTTCTTATTCTATCCGTTCTTGTTTACGGCCGTGGATATTCTTAATTAAAAGAGTAATTCGCATTTGGCACGTCCTTTGGTTGCTGCACTCGATGGTAGCTTCGAGTTCTTCGTATTCCTCAGAAAAGCGGTATACGCATAAGTTCACATTTTTAACTATTTTAAATTTTTCAAAAGCGGTTTTTTTTTTTTTTTTTTTTTATAATTCATGTTAATTAATTTCTCTTGATTAATAAAGATTTATTTATTATTAGTGAGCTTCTTTGTTTTACGTTTTTTTGTTAGTACATTGCATAGACAAATTCAGATATTAATCCCTATATATATGTATAGTTATTTATATATATATATATATATATTTTTATAATATTATAGTATGATTATTAGTATATTGATTATATATATATATTATATGATATGATATAATATATATATGATTATGTAATAATATAATATTATATATACATTATATATATAATATAAATAGTTATAATATGTATATATATATATTATTATATTATATTATAGTATATATAATTATAGTATTTATATTATATAGGTTATATATTATGTATATACAGTATATATATATAGTATATCATTATATATATATATTATACTCTATATATATTGATTTATTATCTATCTGAGTTTAGCCCTCATATATATATACGGTATATACTTATAGTATAGTATAAAAAATTTTATCCCTACTTTATACTATTATTTATATACACTGTTAAACTATAGTGTTTTCAGTAAAACTTTTTTAAACTTTAGACAACGCGTCTTCCTACCCCCGCGCAACCGCGGTTTACCTATAACCTGTCGTATGCGGGGGGCCAGCTACTATCTTCTGATATCTTCCTGCTATTTCTTCGCAAATACTGCATCCATTCTTCCCTCCATCTCTCTGCATATCGGTACGGGCTTAATTTCGTATGTCTCTCATATGATGTCTTACCACCGATGTCTTTCCGGATATCGTCTTCCTTAGTCTTCGCTTGCTTGGTCTCGGTTTCCATCCGGTGCTGCCATCTGCCTATCTCTTCTTGTCCGCTCTTCTTTCTGCATTTGCGTTCTACTCCGAGTATTTGTCCACCTAAAAATCGGTACTCAATGCTGGCTGCATGGCCATTTGTTAGTTCATTAGCCTTCTGTCCAACCTGCTAGTCTGCTTTCTCTATTCTTCTTCTTCTTGATTCGTTCTGCTCTGTCTGTGTCTTCTAAGTGCTTCGGGCATTATCGGTTTGGCGTGCTTCTGCAAAAACGATAGAGGATCATCCGCCGACTTTGTATCTCCTAAGGTGCTTATCTCTTCGTTCTTTGTGGTCGTGACTGCCATGTCTCTGCTCTCATATAGTAATATTTAATATAATATATTGATATATAGTATATATATCATAATATTTACTTATTATATTATTATATATAGTATATATATAGTTATATTATTTATCTATTATATTTATATATATATTATATATATATATTGTTATTATAGTGATTATATATATATATATATTATTATATATTATATATATATATATAATTAATTATATTAATATATATATGATATATATATTAGTGTAATATATTAATTATAATAAATTATATATAAATATATATATTATATATATATAATAGTATTATATTATGATATTATATATATATAGTATATATATATATAATATATATTTATATTTATTATATATATGATATATTATATATATTTATTTAATTTTAATATATGTTATAACTACAGCATGGGGTGATATCAAGACCTCTGCGACATAGAACTGCGGAGGGCTGCTAGAGCAATGCTGGTATATATGAGGAAATTTATTGTGTAAATAAGCTATGATTTGTTGACGTTTTCGGTTGTACATAAGTTACGGATGGATGTAAGATATCCATCGTCATTGGATTGTGTTTGATGGGCGTTCGTTACATTATCGTTACCGGGAAGATTGTTGGGTATTCTAGTAGGATAGTGTAATGGTATGTTGGTTGGCGTACATCTTTGTGTACTGCTCCGAGGGGGGTTTTGATAGAGGCTACTACCCTGACAATCTAGATCTAATCGAAGCTGGTAAAGCCCAAACATTGGGATGCTATGTTTTGAATCATTGTTAATTGGGGAAATTACAGGAGGTGTTTCAAGTTTAGTGTCTGCCATGTAACGCTGAGTGCAGTTCGTTACATCGGCCGTGCCTAATGCGCTTGTGCGACTCTAGCGAAATATGCTCTCGCGTGCAGTTAGTGTCTGTAAATTTGAATGCAGATCGCAGCTGAAATATCGCTTGATATCATCAGGTCGCATGGCTCAATGACGTTTGATGATAGGTTCCAGCGAGATATCCCGCGAAGAATTTCAGCAGGGTGTCTAATGTTCGATATATTTCGCGGCTGGGAGCTTTCTGATGAACATTGGCGTTGCGGATGGTCTTGCGGTTCCATTTGTGAAGCT
>JABUQX010052919.1:2500-10000 GCA_015478945.1 Trachelipus rathkii
AAATATTTTTGGATGGTGATTGTCCTTCTAGAGACTTGATGAGTTTTTTTCTTCTATAGTACCTGGGAAAATTAAATTAGGACTGATATTTTTGCATGGAAATGCGACAGTTGAAGGAGTGTTTTCTGTAAATAGAGCAATTTTAGTGGAGAATCTAAAAGAACATAGTCTGATTTCTAAAAGAACAGTGCACAATGCTATAAGAACTCATGAAAGTATTCATAAAGTTCCTATCACCCAAAAAATGTTGACAAATGTAAGAGCTGCGCATAGGATATATGAAGAACATCTCAAAGAGTCAAAGCGAAAGAAAAAGAGGAGAATAAAAAAGGTTGTAAAAAGAATATTATCCATACAGATCAGTAAACTTGAAGAGCCAGAGAAAGATGTTAAAACTGAAAGCTTTAACAGAAGAAGACGCTATAAAATCAAAAATTCAAATGCTTGAGAAGAAAAAGTTAATCTAAATCTCCCCAATTAGAACTTTTGTGATTACAGTGGACGCTATTCACCTAGGCTATTAATGTAAGCTTTTAATTTATTTTCTTTTTGTATAAATAAAACTATTTTCTTTTGGGAAAAATAAAAAAGGAGTGCCTTGGATGGCTATGGGGTAAGGTTATAGGCTGATTACTAAAAAAAATTTTTTTTTAAATTCATCCCTGATGATGAATACATTTTCGAAAGTAAAATTCTCAATAATTAAATCTTTGAAAATGAGGAACTAGGCTGCAATAATAATTAATAGATATTTTATACCGCACAAGATACCGAACAACGCTGGTCAGGGAAAATTTGCAGATTTGGTCAGGGAAAGTCAGGGAAATCAAATTCAAAATTTCAGTGTGAACCCTGTATAATAAAAAGTTACTTATATTAAGTGAAAATTTTTAAAAATAATGAAATTTTAATAAAAAAAACGAATTCAAAAATGTGTCAAATTAACCAATCAGAGAACAGGAAATTTGAATGCACCGGAAACGGCCGAATGCGCCCGTCGGATCAGCTGACAATTGTAAACAATGCCAGAGTTCTATTCCATCCGTTCGGTCCTACTTTTTTTTTGGTTTTTACTTTAAAAATGTTAATATTTTTATAAATTGGAATTTATTTCAGGCAGAGATAGAAAGGAGGAGAAGAAAGTGTGTAAATTTGTAAAGATAATACTGACTTATTGCTAATGTCTCCTCTCTCTCTCTCTCCTCTCTCTCTCTCTTCCCTATCTCTCCCTCTCTCTAATATATATATATATATATAAATATATATATATTATATATTATAATATATATAAATTATATATATATATATATATATATATATTATATATATATATATATATATATATATATATATATATATATATATAGTTTTAAAATAAAAAATAAAAGTTTCCTATTTATTCTTCATTATTATTTTTTGGACAAAGTTACTTAACGCCCACACGGAACGGGAGCTCGGATCAAAAAAAAATTTCACAGGTAGCATCTATGATACATAAATAGATCTTCTAGGGTCGAAATGATTTTTTTTTTCTTTTTTTTTTACTGTTCTAGGGGTGAAAGTAGGTTAGTTAAGTTAGGTTAGGTTAAGTTAGGTTAGGGTTACGGTCAGTCAAGGTCAGGTCAGGTCAAGTAAAAAAAAAATCATTTCGACCCTAAAACATCTATTAATGTATCATAGAAGCTACCTGTGAAAATTTTTTTTTGATCCGAGCTCCCGTTCCGTGTGGGCGTTAAGTAACTTTTACCTATTTTTTTTTAGAGTATATCCGGTTTTTTTTTTCATAAAAATCGGGGGTGACAACCCTCTGGGTAACAATTATATGTATAAAACATGAATATATATATATAATATATATATATATATATATATATATTATATATTATATATATATATATATATATATATAGTATATATAATATATATGATATATAATATATATATATATATGGGAGGATATATATATATATATTAAAAAAATTAAACGGGATCCATTCAATTTAGGCCTGTCATTTCGGCCATACTCCTTACAAAATAATAAGTGGGTGTGGCCTAATAAATGTACGTACTGAAATCTGCTATTAAAATAATATACTCTTGTTCTTATATGTACATAATTTATGAAAGATATCGATATATTAGACTAGATAAAATTAACTAAAATATTAAAAATATTTTTTTGGCAAATCATTTCCGACACGTGCTTTGCATAAAGATTTGTTTGTAAACAAAATATTCCTCCGCGCCCGCCCGTTTACTAATTCCCGAATTCGAGGATGTAACAACGGGCGCCTGACTGTGACGTTTACATGACGTAGAAGTGCGCAACGGGCTCTGGAAACCGATGCATGTGCGCCTGAGTGCCCGTCCGGGCTGCAGTCGGGCTTCTGGAAACGCAGCTAATAGCTGCGTTTCCCGAAGCCCGACTGCAGCCCCGTTTGCAAAATCGACTCAGAAACGCTCGAATTGAAAAAAATTACTTTAACTAATCAGAGACAGGAATTTTGAGTTGCACCGGAACGGCCGAATGCGCCCCCGTCGGATCAGCTACAATTGTAACAATGCCAGAGTTTCTATTCATCCGTTCGGTCCTCTTTTTTGGTTTTTACACTTTAAAAATGTTTAATTGATTTTTATAAATTGGAATTTATTTCAAGCAGAGAGAAGAAGGAGGAAGGAGAAAGAAATGTGTGTAAATTTGTAAAGAATAATACTTGACTATTGGTAATTCTCTCTCTCTCTTCTCTCTCTCTCTCTCTCAGTCTCTGTCTCCTTCCTCTCTCTCTCTCTCTATATATATATATATATATATATATATATATATATATATATATATATATAAATATATATATATATATATATATATATATTATAGTATATATATATATATATATATATATATATAATATATATATATATATATATATAAAGTTTTAATAAAAAAATAAAAGTTTCCTATTTATTTCTTCATTATTATTTTTTGGACAAAGTTACTTAACGCGCACACGGAACCGGAAGCTCGGATCAAAAAAAATTTCACAGGTAGCATCTGTGATACATAAATAGATGTTCTATGGTCGAAATGAATTTTTTTTTCTTTTTTTTTTACCTGTTCTAGGGTGATAAGTTAGGTTAAGTTAGGTAGGTTAGGGTTAAGTTAGGTTAGGTTTAGGTCAGTCAGGTCAGGTCAGGTCAGGTAAAAAAAAATTTCATTTCGCCCTTAAGAACATCTATTATGTATCATAGAAGCTACCTGTGAAAATTTTTTTTTTTATCTGAGCTCCCGTTCCGTTTGGGCGTTAATACTTTTACCTTATTTTTTAGAGTATATCCTTTGATTTTCATAAAAATCGGGGGTGCAACCCTCTGGGTAACAATCACCATATATATACAGTATAATATATATTATATATATATAATATATATTATATATATATATATTATATATTATATTATATATATATATATATATATATATAATATTATATATATATATATTATTTATTAATTTATTATAATATAATAATAATTAATTTATATAATATATATATTAAAAAATTAAAACGGGATCCCATTCAAATTTAGGGCCTGTCATTATCGGCCATACTCTTTACAAAATAATAAGTGGGTGTGGCTAATAAATGTAGTACTCTGAAATCTGCTATTAAATAATATACTCTTTGTACTTATATGTACATATTTATTGAATGATAACGATATATTAGTAACCCTTAGCATAAAAAATTTAACTAAAAATATTAAAAATTCTTTGGCAAATCTTTCCGACACGTGCTTGCATAAAAGATTTGTTTGTAAACCAAAATATTCCTCCGCGCTCCGCCTCCGTTTGCTAATTCCCGATTCGAAGGTTATGACGAACGGGCGCCTATCTCTGACGTTTAACATGAACGTAGAAGTGCGCAAACGGCTCTGGAAACGATGCATGTGCGCCTGAGTGCCCGTCGGGCTGCAGTCGGCATCTGGAAACGGACCCGCTATTGTTTTCACTAACACGGAGCTAGGCAATGAAAATTAAGCCAACCACTTTTGTCATTTAAAAATAACGACAATAAAGAAAATATAAAAATACAAAAAACATTACGATAATAATAATAGCAGTAAAAATAATAATAATAATGCTATAAGTTTTTGAAAAAAAATATTTAGATTTAAAAGTTGACCAATTGCTTGGTTATTGAAGCGTATCTCCTCAATAACAATCTTTCAAGGTTTTGGAAACGATTAGATAGTAATTATGGTATGGCAGTAAATTTATCATAAAAGCATTATATAATAACATATTAAAAATAATATTAATAAATAATGAAACGATATATAAACCCAGAGTAATCTTGATATATAAAGTGAACAAAATATAAACCCTCACTTTTAAAAGTAATTATAACAATATAATATAATAATAATATAATAATATAATAATAAATAATAATAATATAATAATAATAATAATAATAATAATAATATATAATAATTTATAATAATTTTATAATTTATAATAATAATAATATAAGTAATAATAATAATATAATAATATAATAATAATAATATAATAAATAATAATATAATAATAATATAATAATAATACAAAATAGTCCGTTCAAATCACCCCTAGTGAAAAAAATACAGATTAAAAAACCAAAAATAAGAAATGAAATACAATAATCGAATAAAAGTCCAGTGACGGCCTCTTAGGGCAGGGCGGACCTGGGCAATCGGCCCTGGGCCCCATGCGCCTTAAAAAGGGCGCCGCCTTATAATGGCCTCGCGCGCATTGCAGAGGCTAACAGATTAACGCCCCATAATCGCATGAGCTTGCGCAATTTTATATATTTACTATATATAATATATATAGTATATATATATATATTCAGAAAATTATATTTTATTCATTAATAATATAAAAATATATATATAATATATATATATATATATATTAATGTGCAGTATTTTAACACTTTATATACTTGTGTATGCTTTCTACGAAAACACCGCCCAGGACCCCGCAAAGCCTAGGGCTGCCATTGTCGCCCAGGGCCTCGCAAAGTCTAGAGCCGCCACTGAATAAAACCATCACTGGAAGTGAAAAAAAATTGAATAATTTTTTTTAAATACGTTATGAGAACATTACGAATAAAATAAGAGAAAATATATTACCTCCGGTAACTTGGTAAGTGTGAATATAAATGGTCGTAAGTGTGAAATCATGCTTCAAATTTTTAGAAAAATCATAGGATATACTTTTAAAAAAATAATAATGAAGAATAAAAAAAAAACAAACGTGGAGGTCTCTTTAGGGAAAAAAAAGTTACAGCCTCTCAAAGTTGTTAAAACTCCCATAGACTTTTCATTTTTGATCCATCCAGGTTAGGTCTCATTTCAGGCCCTCCAGTTCAGGTTATAATATGTTTTGTTAGGTATACACAGAGAGAAAATCTATGTATACTTAACAAATCTTATCATAACCTGAACTAGGATGGCCCTAAAACGGGCACGAGGCCCACTAATTTTTTTTTATAAGAAAGCCTATGGGAAATTTTTTAACTTTGAGAGGCTGTAACTTTTTTTCCTAAAGACTTAAATCATTTTTTTTTTATATACTTCATTAATATGTTTTTAGAATATATCCTGTGATTTTTAATTTTTTTTTTAAAGAAAATTCTATGAGAGTTTTAACAACTTTGAGAGGCTGTAACTTTTTTCCTAAAGAGGGACCGCCACGTATGTTTTTTTTATTTATTCTTCATTATTATTTTTTAGAGTATATCTGTAATTTTTATAAAAATCTGGGGGTGAAGCCCCTCTGCGCTACTATACTATATTATAATATAGTATATATTATATATATATATATATATATTTTTTTTTTTTTTTATATATATATATATATATATATATATATATATATATATATATATATATATATATATATTATATATTATATATATATATATATATAGTATTATATATATATATCAAGAGTGGCGCACATAAAACCGGCCCATCTACGAAAAAATGATTATCAATAAAATATTTACCTAACTACCTACGATCGTACGTCCAGGTTAATTTAAATTATAAAACCAACTCAAACGAGTCATTTGCCGCGCATACCTAGTGCGCAGCGTCTGCATACTTCAAACGAACATCAGTCGTCGTTCAGCGTGTGTAGCTGTGAGTGTGCTCTTTCTGGTACAAAATAATCGTCCAATATTCTTCAAATGAAACTGTGAATACCATGTTTAACCTACATGTCTATAGTGTTTCTTGCACAGTTACTACCACGAAAAAGCGTTATGCCTATTTTCAGCAAGATGGGACACCTGCCATACATCGGATCTGTCATTGACTACATACATACCATTTTTACAGAGGAAAGGACCAATCAGCAAGGGTTTTTGTGGCCTCCCCGGTTCTCACCATGGTGACTATGTCTGCGGGGATTTCTAAATCAGAAGTCTACCATAAACAATCCCAGAACAATTGGACAGCATTGAAAAACAATATACTCAAGGGATTTTCCAACATCCACAACGTGTGTTGAGAAATGTTTTCAATAACATTAAACGTGCAGAACTTTGCTTTGATCTTGACGCGGGAGAACATTTCGAACATAGACTTTAAATCTCCTGCTATGTTAATTAAACCGTAGGTAAAGGTGTCCCTAGTTACTAATACTATTATTTGGATTAGACGCTGAACGTACGTACGTAGGTCGGTAGATTTATTATTGGATATTCCTTTTTTCTGGTAGATGGGCCCGGTTTTATGTGGGCCACTCTGTATATATTATATATATATATACTATATATATTATATATTATATATATATATACTATATATATATATTATATATATATATATATATATATATAACTATTAATATATTATACAGAGTGGCCCACATAAAACGCGGCCCCATCCTACGGCAAGGAATTCAATAATAAATCTACCGACCTACGTACGTACGTCAGGTCTAATCCAAATAATAGTATAGTAATAGGACACCTTTACCTACGGTTTAATTAACAGAGCAGGAGATTTAAAGTCTATGTTCGAAATGTTCTCCGTCAAGAACAAAGCAAAGTTCTCCACGTAAGTTATTGAAAACATTTCTCAACACACGTTGTGGGATGTTGGAAATCCCTTGACGTATATTGTTTTTCAATGTGTCAATTGTTCTGGGATTGTTATGGTAGACTCTAGATTTTAGAAATCCCCGCAGGAAATAGTCACATGGTGAGAGACCGGGGAGGCCACAAACCCTTGCTGATGGTCCTTTCCTCTGTAAAATCGGTATGTATGGTAGTCAATGGCAGATCCGATGTATGGCAGGTCGCCCCATCTTGCTGAAAATAGGCATAACGCTTTTCGTTTGGAGTTAACTGTGCAGAGAAATCACTATAGACCTGTAGGTAAACATTGGTATTCACAGTTTCATTGAAGAATATTGGACCGATTATTTTGTTACCAGAAAGAGCA
>JABUQX010052919.1:15000-17500 GCA_015478945.1 Trachelipus rathkii
AACCTAACCTAGACTTTAACCTAATGCCTAACCTAACTTAACCTAATTTCACCCCTAAAACAGGTAAAAAAAAAAAAAAAAAAAATTCATTTCGACCATAGAAGATCTATTTATGTATCATAGATGCTACCTGTGAAATATATATATATATATATCTATATATATAATATATTATATATTTAAATATATATATATATATTACTATATAGTATTAGTATATGTCTATATAGTTAGTAGGTATGTTGTATATATATAGTCTGATATATATATGGGTAATGAGCGTGTAGACAGTGGACACCACACTATTGAGACGCTTTGGTAAAATTTCTAAGTTCAGAAACGTTAAGTTAAGTTTTTTGTTAGAAAATTCTTTAGTTTCAAGCTTTCTGGAATTATGCAGAAAGCTTGCACACACAATTTTCTTAAAAAAACACCTAACTTTATTAACTTTTCTGAACTTAGAAATTTTTTTGAAAACTTAGAAAATTTTTGGTCCTCAAAATGTGTGGGTTGCTGTCTACAGTATATTACCTATATATATAATATATTATATATATATATATAAATATATATATATATATATATATATATATAATATATTATATATATATATTATATTATATATATATATATATATATATTATATATATTGGTATTGTTCTATATTTGAATTCAGTTTATATTTTCTGAAAAATTTTTCTAAGTTCAAAAAAGTTTTTTTCAAAGTTCAGAAAGTTAAGTTAAAGTTAAGTTTTCTAAGAAAATTCTTTCTTTAGTGGCAAGCTTCTGGATTTATGCCAGAAGCTTGCCACTAAAGATTTTCTAAAAAAACTTACTTAAGTTTAACTTTTCTGAACTTAGAATTTTTTTGAAACTTAGAAATTTTTTTCAGAAAATATGAACTGATCCAAAATATAGAACTTTCCTATATATATATATATATATATATATATATATATATTATATATATATATATATATATATATTATAATATATATAATATATATATATATAAATATATAAGTGAGAGGTTTGGTACCTACTGTTTTAGTACTTTTACATGGGGATGAAACGTAATAATACACCACTGATTATGCGGAAAAAAGTATTGAATATTCGTCAGAATCTTTGATCTGAACTATTACCCGATGTTTCTCTAGCACTCTTCGAATGAGGGTGCATCAGGTACTCAAGACATAGGTTGTGATGCAAACTTACATATTATATATCTTAGTTGAGCAGGGATCTCTTAATATAAATATCGGTAAAAACTTGATTGCCTAGAAATACATTGAATTACTCTATAGAAATTGCAAACTAAATGTATAAAATGAATTAAGAAAAGTTTTAATTAGGCATGGAATAGTACTATATATATATATTATATATATATATATATATAATATATATATATATATATATATATATTATAGCGTCGGGCGGGTGACCGGGCCCGCCTCTTTAAGAGGGTTATTCGGTCCACTCTAAATAAAATTAAAAAATAAATGAAAAAAAAAAAAAATTTTCACTCATTTAATAGCCATGCGGTAAGTACTACAAGTTTTATTTAGATCATCTTTAATCTAGAAAGTTTTATATTTTTTAAAAAATGTTAGAAATTCGGGGGTACAAATGTCCTTCAATAGAATTTCACTTTTGACAAAATGTGAGTTTTTTTTAACTTCATTATAAAAATGAAAAATTGAGAATGGATTTTAATTATTTTTCAGTGGATACACTTGAGTATGTTAGCTTTTAAACTGGCAAAGTAAATTTTTGATCCATAACAGTATTAGTGGCAAAAAAAACGGGGCCTAACTTGGTCCGATTCCCCCCCGCTGTAAAAATTGATGGAGGGGTGCCTCGGACCCACCATTTGTTTTTCGTATTTAACGTATTATTATTGACATTTTTATTATGTATATAATTAATTTAAAATAATAACAGGGTTCACACTTTCTGTTAAAGTCCGGGGAAAGTCAAGGGAAAAAAAATTGGGTCAGGGAAAGTCAGGGAAACGTTTTAAAAACTATGCTGAGTCAGGGAAAATCCAAAAAAGTCAGGGAATTTTATAATTTCAAAACATATGAAGAATGATTCATGGACACAAGTTACATTTTTGATATATTTTTTTTTCCTTACTGTATAATTTTGGGATGAGAGATGTATTTGATAAGTGAATGAAAAGGATGGGCGCGGAATGACATTCCATAAAAATCTATCTTCTATCCTGTTTCTTTCTATTTTAAGTTCACTATTACCTACTATTCTTCCTATTCTGTTCATAGAGGTTGTTCCAAGTTCATCTTCCGATTGGAAGGTGATTGGTTATATGGATGTGTTTTTAGACTGTATGACTTAATCTGTTATATCTTTTTCTTTTAGGAATTATACTTTTTGAGTTTTTTTTTTTTTTTTGAGGTTTGCCGAAGTGATTTTGGATTTTTGGATCCACAGTTGAAGGCAATTTAGCACTTTAGCCATAAAATGACTTCTAACA
>JABUQX010052919.1:22500-36485 GCA_015478945.1 Trachelipus rathkii
GTCCCACCAGCATAGGTTTTCAACTCCCAAGCAATGATGTGGGACTAGGAGTGGTTGATGATCTTCAATCTCAGAATGCCTTCCCATGGTATCCCCAAAACTATTATATTTTCCACCATTATTAAAATAATAAAAGCAAAAGTGATGTAATTATGGTATTTAATAAAAATGTAGTAGGGTGGACCTAATTATAATTTATATAGCGTATTATATATATACAATAGTAGAGATAATTTGAAATTGGAAAGTTAAAGTTATTGGGGACCTACTGAAAATGTCTGTAAGCGTTTGTTTTTTTTTTTTTGTATGACTAGAAGGAAAGTTTTCAGCGTCAGTGAGTCACAAAAGGAATGAACCATTGAGCACTGGAGGGCAAAAGGATGTTTCATTCTAACTTAGGACCAAATATTTTTTTTTTTTTTTTACAGTTGTCACCACCACTCACGGGCAGAGCCCTATTCAAGGAGGCGGTGTTATAGTAAATATGATTTTCATTGTCCAAATGACTCCTTCTTCCATATATATATATATTGAATATATATATATAATATATATATATATAATATTTATATTGGTATATTATATATATATATATATTATATATATAATAATATAATATTAGGTATATATTATAATATATATATATATTAATTATATATAGTTTATATAGTATATTATAATATATATATTGAAGGTAAGGTTTGTTCACCAGAAATTTAATAATTTGTCGTTTAAATTTAGGATTAAAAGTATGTTTTTACCACCATAGGTTTTTCTTATATGATTTATCTTCTATAGATCTTAAATATAAGCGTGTCTATATCAAACTATGATGCCAAAAAAATTCTTTCAACTCCAAGTCAGTGGCAAGAAGTGCAAATTCAGAAGAATGGGGCAAGTATCACTCCCACTGATGACAAGTGCAATTTTTTCAACTGCTTTAATGTCTATCGATGTGGAAGAGCTGGTCATCAAAAATTATCAGTGTTAGTATTATATTTTTTTTTGTATATGTGAGAAGTTATTTATTACATTTATTATGACACTCTTTTTCCTTAAATTCCATTGCGATTTTCTACCTTATTCATAGTTTAAATAACGCTCCTTATGCATTTTTAAAAAAAACGTCTAAGTTGTATTGAATTTTTATTTCTTTGCACTCCTTTACAGCTAAAAGTCAAAGGGTAAAATTGCTTGGACCAGACGTTTAAAAATATTTTGTACAACTAGTATCTAGGTCTCTTTATAGCTGACTACACATCTTCCTAATATTGTAATAATCAAGATGTTAAATAGTAGCATATATCCATAGAATTATTTTTTCTAGTCTAGGGGGGTTACCTTATTACATTTCTTATGTCCTTATCTATTTAATGTTTCTTTATTCAATTATAATTATCTACTGATATTGTAATTGATTTGGTTGTTACTTTTATTTACCAGGTCACTAAAAATAAATTTATTTTGAATTTCCTCCCCCATTTCCTGAAAATCAAGTTTCTAATGGATGTTGTATACTGTTTTTAAAAGAAGAGAAAAAAAAGGCAGAATTCACTGGTATAGATATGATTTATTTTTCCCACAAATTATTATTATTATTATTATTATTATTATTATTATTATATTATTATTATTATTATTATTATTTTTATTATTATTTATATGCGCATATATGAGATGGTTCCACTGCTTTGTATACGGTATATTCCATTTTAACTCTCTAACTTTTGACTAGTTATAGTCAGTTGTCTTCAGTGTAGTCTTTTTATATATAATAAAAAATATGAAACTATTACCAATACTGTGGAAGGTCTATTCTTAATACTAACTGCAATGTATATTTACCATTTTAAGTTAAATGGATCTACCATTGAATTGATGTAATAAAAAAAAAGTATGAGAGGTAGATATCAGAAATTTATCTCCAAAAACTTTTTTTTTTTTCATAGCTAGGACTATATATGATATCCTCATGATAATTTAGATGAATAAGGAAAGTAGAAATAAAATGAGTAAGTTTTCGTAGAATAACTGAAAACATTCATCTATATACAATTAACTTTAGTACGTTAATTTATAAATTATGATATAATTTAGCAATGATCAATGACCAATGTTAATGGGTGAATAAGATCTAGAATTAAATAAAGATACTGAAGAAGTGATCACTCATAAAATGGGTCTGATAAAAAAAAAAAAAAAAAAAGAAAATAATTGGAAAGACATTAAACTCACGTATAAAATACTTATGAACCTAAGCTGTTATTGCAGTGCAATCCAATTGATCTTCTGGACAAATATTGTATGAGTACATAAGAAGTGAAAAATCCTCTTCAATCTCCACTTTTAAAAGGAAAAAATATGAAATAAAAAAACTTATTTATAACTCAGCTTCTAACTTTATCTCAAAACTAAAATTCCAGTGTATACTTATTTTTTGTAAATAAAGACTCTTTGCGCTCCCCATTAATTTCAAGGGATAATATTACTATATAGCATAAAATATTTTAAATTATATTATCTTTATATTATAAAATTTGATATATATATTAACTCTCAATCTATTAATATATATAATATTTATATAAATAAAAAATTTTATGTTAATATATTTAATATATATATATATATATTTTTAGGGTTGTTGCTAGGTTGATAAAGTATCCGGTACGGAGATGATGGTACTTGTTAGTGAGGAAAAGGGAAATGAAAAAAATAAAGAGAGTAAGTTAAGCATAATAGTGTGGAAAGTTAGATGAGCATGGTTCGTGTAAAGAGGGAGTTTTAGGATGGTGTGAGGATAGGTGGAGGGACGTAGAGTATAAAAGGGACGGAAAAGGGAGGACTGGAGGAGTAAGTGTGAAGTAGAAAAAAAAATAATGAGGACAAATGAATCCAGAGGCCAGAAATTATGATCGGAGTTAAAAAATCGCGTTGGGAGCAAGACGAAGGAATAGGTAATTGTGGAATGGTGGATCCGTTGAAGGAGCGGTTGAAAGAGTTTAGTAAGAAAAAGAAATAAGAGGGTTTATGTGAAATATGAGTCTGTGTCGGCGGATAGGGAGGAAGGGGAAAGCTGGGAGTATATAAAGAGAAGGTTTAGAGTGGACGCACAGAGCGGCAGTAATAGTCCCCCCAATAATGAGAATATCACAATTATAATGAATGGTGTGTAGAAATAGTGGACCAGAAAATTTTTGAATCAGGAACTAACTTTCTGGAAAGAAGATAAATATAAAAAGGGATATAAAATGTATAAAGAAGATGGATAGGGGTTAGGGGAGAGTGGTTTTATAGGGAGGTGGAAGGGGAATGATAGAGATTAGGAGGGTTGAGTGATAGTGAGGGAAAAAGTTAATGGTAGGGGAATATTTTAGGGAAAAATGGTAGGTGATTATATATATATATATAATATATATTATTTAATATATATTATATATATAATTATGGGCATTTCCGCGTTAAATCGATTAAGTTAGAAGTATATTACTAAATGTAGGGGGTGGGATAAAGTATTAGTGTAAATATAAAGTGAATCGATAAGAATAATTATATTGGAAAAATACAAATTGGGAGGATAGAATTATTAGGGTAGTTAAACTAAATAGTGGTAAAATAAAGTCACACAGCGTCTTGTGAGTATGGCATAATTGATTATCCCTGGTAGGCATAAGAGGTGAGGTTGGTAAGGTAATGGTACCTATGTGTATTTAATATAGGTTTATAATATAAGTTATGTTTGGAATGATGATATAGGGAGATGAGTGTTCCACAAGGATATGGGAGGATGTGGTTGTTTGTGTTCCCCTGTATAAAGGGGATAAAGGGAGTAGGTATGTGGAATAGTTGTGGATAAATTTGTATATATGGAGTTATTTGTTCTTATTTGTGAAGTGTTAGGTAGGGATAAAAGTTATATTAGATGTGACTATAGGAATATATATTACTTATATTGAGATGGGTGAGATATGAATTTAACGGAGTGATTATTATAGATGATATATGGTGGGATATTTAATAAAAGAACTAAGGTAGGATATTTAGTTATATATAGGTGGAGATATATGGGGAAAATATATTAATATGATTATATGTGATTTGATCCAAGAATCTCAAGGTTTATATATACGTTTACAATGAAGTAATGCTTTGTTGGTAGAAATGTATATAATAATGAAATATTAATAATTAGAAAGGGATATAAGGGAAAGTGTAAATTAATATCATTATATATGGTTTTTTTTTAGATTCTTGTTGAGAAAGTCAATTATGAAGTAGAGTGTATAGAATGAGTAGGCGGATAATGTGAATAGGTGCTGGAGGAATATGGTAGATAGGAGAGGTACATTAGGGTCAGGTTATTAGGGTCCTTATTATATTATTTATAAGAATAGCATGTGATATTGGGTGTAAGATAGAGTTATATGAGGGGATTAATAGATATTAAGTAAGAAGATGATGTTTGGTAATAGGGGTATATAGAAGATGAGGCCGTTTGAGACAGGGTATATAGTGAGATAATATTGATCACCAGTGGCTTTTTCAATTTTAATTTATTTAGGAGAGTGTCTTGTCTAGGAATGTGAAATGATTATGAGCGGAGAGGGATTGGAAATTGTGTGAGATTGAGGTGGTTATGATAGTTTAAATATGAAAAAGTGAACTTGGGATGATACTAGTATTTGGCTGGATATAGATTACTTAATGCCTTTAAAGTGGCGAAAGAATTCAGTAAGTGAGTCATAAATGTTAGTATATTTGGTATATAATATATAGTAGTGGTAGAGATGAATGAGGTGGAATATGTTTAACCTCATTATTTAAATTAGATTAAAATCATAGTATATAAAGTAATATAAAAAAATAAGTGTTTAGTGTTTTGAGAGAGGTAGGATAACAGGTAGATTAGAGGGTGATTAGGGTTTAGATGATATAGTAATAAGTAGGAGGTATAATATTATATATGTGCTTTAGTATTATTAGAAGATAGTATAATGAGTTTTCAATTAATTTATAGGGATGGATATTTTGTTATTTAATATGGTAAGGAAGGGAGGGAATATCATTGACAAGTGAAATGATTTATTAATGTAGTATCTTGTCCTTACATCAGAGATCTTGTCGTGTATAAGTGTGTGAAATGGAATTCGATATCGCAGGGCATTGAGTGGTGGTCTGTATCCAACTCTCGGGAATAATAGGTGGATAAGGGGTGTAGGGATTTGTATTCATCATAAAACCTTAAGATAAGTATGCGTCTCGTACATTAATATGTGTTCAGCTCAGGTATCTATGATGGTTTCGTAGTGAAACAGGGTTGGTGGTGGATGTCTTCTCGGAATTGCTGACGTGGTCCAGGCAAGATAGTTGCGAATAGTGTTCTTGTGATGAAAGGGCTAAAGTTGAGATCGGTAATACTCCCCTAATGTGCATTGGGGTTTCATGGTGTAAGAGGATCGGTTCAGGCAATTTTTGGCTTTCTAATCATGCTGGATAGAGAGAGATGTGTATTGTCGAAAGAATGGTCCTTCTTGGTCGAGAAGATGAGCGTTCGTGTTCGTACGTGTGCTACTGGCGAGGTGTAACCTGTTTCAAGAGTTGCGTCGGTTGTCGGTAACATCTGGATCGAGAGATGGGATCCATGTCCTATCCCTTCTCTATGGGACAGTAGGGTGGCTTTAGGAGAGGTTTTGGGGAGGCGTCGACGGACAGGTATCTGGAGGAGAGGCCAAGGCGGGAGACTAAGAAGAAGGTGGATGGATGAAATAAAGGAAATGCTGGAAGAGAGAGGTATGAGGGTGGAGGAAGGTAGGGGGTGTTGGCTAGAGGAGATAGACATGGAATGGAGGAGTGGGTCTTCTTCTGCTGGGGTGGTGGCGAAGGTCTAGATCACGCAGTCAATTTCTCGTATCTATGCGGAAGACTCGCCACTGTTCCCTCCCCTAACCCCGCTCTCAGCCCGAGGCCATACCTCTTAAGTGTTTCTGTGTAAAAACATGTGCAATCGTAATTATCACAATATATATATAAAAAAATATATTAAATTGTATCTGTTATATTTACGTATTAGAACCTGTTTCCTCTCTGTGTTGTTTGATGCTGATTTGATCTTCGTTCTTATAATTGTGATCGATCCCTATATTCTATAATCCCTATTGTCTACTATATATATATATAAATATTATATATATATATATATTATATATAGCGGAGTGAGCCATAACTCGTGAAGTGGAGGATTACGAAAAAGTATATATATATATATATTAATATATATTATATATATACTATATATTTATATATATAGATCCTACTGATACTCTCAAACCTCATATCAAGCCGCCATCTATACCTCCTTTTTCTGCACCGATAGTCAGAAGAGTATGCGTACACGCTCCTCCCAGTACACCACCACCGCTCCCCCCGCTATCACACCGCCCCTATATCCCCCCACCTATACTATACTCCTCACCCCACACCGTAATTATAATATATTATATATAGTATATACAAATACCCAATAAATTATAATAAATATACCTATAGAGAAATTAGATTCAGGAAATATCAATTTACGCTTCAGGTAAGTCCATAGATGATTATTTGCTCAATAAGTAACCACATGTATTCTGGATTTTTGGTATCCGGTCCTCGATAGATCGGAGTTGGACGCATCTCCGCAAGTTCCGCCTCCTACGAGTTGGTTTCTTCTAAATTCCTCTCATCAAACACTCGCGAGGTTCTAATCTAAGATACTTATATCACTTATTATCTCCTTTTAATCTCTGTTCCTGGTTATTGATTTTTTTCTATCCATTATTTCGGGCCTGGACCATGATAAATGCTTTCTAGCCCTTTTCTATCCCTTTCCAATTTACGATGCAGTACTGCTGCTCCGTATGGACAGAAACCTCTACATCTCTTCTGCTCGAATACTAGTGATTGTCGCTCTCTCTCAGCACTCTTCGCATTTGCGCACCTCTCAACGATCATCTTATACGCTCCCTACCTATCACATCCTTCGTATATACTCTTAAAATATAAGTTTCCAGGTTTCATATAGCTTGCATATAGTATCACGCAATTCTAATTTCCCTCCAGTATTAATTTATATTTTAATTTCTTCTCTTTTCTCTTTGCGTCCTATTTTATATTAATATTCCCTCCCGGGTCATATCTTTTTGATACATTCACCTTCCATCTTCTTTTTCAGTTACTATTTTTTCCCATATCATTTCTTTTTATTTTCTAATTTTGGTTATAATAGTATATTCTTTCATGTCTCATATTACCTATTTATTCACCCCATCCCCAGTCCCTTATATCAGTACTATATTATATATATGGCTCACCGCATCTTCCTCGTAACTATTTATAGGTTACTTACTATAGAGCTATTTCCTTACCGGATTATTTCTTATCATGCATTATTTATCTCTCATATATTTATCTCACTTAAAAGGTGCATTTGTGGAAGTATTTTTCTTTTTGAAACTATCAGACAGCAGGTGGGTTCAGGTCTGCGGGGCTTGATTAAGGACACTACACCTCGTCTCACTCCCATATCTTACCTCAACCATATCTCTGTTCTCTATATAGATCTGCTTCTCTTAACTATCTGTTTACCTCATATGTTTTCGTTATGTGTCGCCGGACCCACCCCAATGAAAAATCGTGGCTTGTGTTAATAAAAAAAAAGAGAGGTATCCCAAATATATAATTTTTTTATTACCTATATTAGTATTTCATTTTTTTTCCATGATTCTCCACAGCTTTTCCCTGTTTACTGACCTAATAGCTTATTATTCACAGGCAAAATTTCTTACGTTCTGACCTACTTTACAATATATTCCATCTATCATTTATATTTTATATACTATTACTATTAGGGTTATTCAATTATAATATATTGGTCTACTCCCTAAACTATTTAGCCAGCCCTTTGATAAAACAGCACTTTAAAATATACTGATCATAGCGCTTGGCTTCTTCTTACTATACCAATTATGTGAGTTATCTCTTCAAATCCTCTAACATCTCTTAATCTACTCTATTCAATATACAGATATTTTACTGGTTCCATATTTATTATTCACGGGTTTATTATTCCTCATTTATTATTATCTCACATTTTCCGATTCTTTTTATAAATCCTCTTTTCTTAATTATTTATTATATTTAGGCATATTTATTGCTCATCTCTCCTCATACGAGTTCCTGGAGGTTATCAATTTGACTCACGCACCTAACATCATACTTCGACTGTGCTGCGTGCTCCTCCCTCTGTGTGCTCTCGTGTGAACTCCTGCGCACGTGCAGTTCCATCCAGATGTGAGGTCTCGTTCCGCCCCTCTTTTTTGAGCGTTGTCTTTGCTGTGATATTGTGTAATTGTGCGCGGCGATTGACGATCTTACTGGGTGCTACCTCTCCTCCACCTCTCGTCCACATCCCACTCCACCTCGCCTCTCTTCCCCATCTTCAAAGTTCAAAACCCCACTCATACCTTCCCGTCCTCTCCCTCTTCAATCAAAACCTCATCATCTTTATTCATTATTGGTATTTTGTGTAATTATCTATTAAGATGTCCTTCCTGTTAACTTTTCTGCATTTACATCATGAGCGCTCAATAAAGCCAATTATCTGATTTAGCTAGTACTTGTTCCTCTCCATCTTCTTTTCAGTTAGGACAGCATCCAATTCTTCTCATGTTGTTCCCGTTGGTATACTTTATTAGATCTCGTGCTAATTTTGCTTAGAATTATGTAGTGCCCGCTATAAATGAGTTTGTCGTGAGATAAGAACGTGTTTTTACACAGGAAAGTGTATGTTGTGTATATTAATCTGTTTATCTTCATTTTCCTCCTCATCCAGTTCTGTTTACTTTTTGTTTGCTTGTTATGGTGCCATCCCTTTCCACCATGCCGTATTCTTCGTTCTTCACCCTTCCCACTTTTCTTTCCATTCCCCATTACTTCTTCTTGCCGCCACTGTCCATGTTTAATCTTGGAAGAAATTAGTTAGTTAAATCTGATTCCACTTTTTCAAGGATCGGAACATACACGTGATTTCTCCGCAATAGTGGTATATATACATCAGTTTAGCGGTGTTCTCGCCGTTTCTTGATTAGACTCTTGGGACAGGTTCAGTGAAGATCATCGTACTTCTTTAGCTTTACATGTCTATCATTGTCGATTGATTTGTGTTCTTAGTTGTGTGTGTATCTTTTCCTTTATACGGTGTAGACATCGTTCTGGTGGTTTACGTGCTGCCTAGCTGAATCCTCCTATAGCTTCATCGAGTTTCGGTGTACCCCCCCCTCTATATCCCAAGAGAAAAAGTGACCGTCAGGTTGACGATCTGTTTGTACATTGTTGATAAGAAGATATTGTGTGAATTTTGTGTCATGAAGTCGAGTGATAGTTAATTAGAAGAAAGGTGCTATCACATAATTGATGTGATTTCCGGTGAAAGGCTGTATCTTCCTTCTTCAGTATTGGTCCAGCGTTTGTGAGAGGTTAATATTCAAGTGCGATTTTCTAGATATTCTTCGTTGGTCTTTGTAACCAGGTGTTTCTTTATGGTGGTCCTATACACAAGGTGGTTCATCGACTACCATAAATTACTCATTTTGAGTTACGAGTTCGCCTTCTATCCAGGTGTAGGTGTCGCGTTTCCTCTAATTTAATCCCAAATTGACTCCTTTGTACTCCCTGTGTGTCACAGGCATACCTCTCTCTCGCTTTTTCACCCACATATTTCAAGATTGGCAGGATGAGTATGCGTTAGCCCAGTATAGCGGTGATCGTAAACTTCTCCCCCTCTCACCTCATCATACAACCTTTTGTAGCTCCTCGTAAATCTTTTCCTTTTTCCTCCGCTGGGGGCTCTTCCTTTGCTACATTCCCTCTCTCGCTTGTGTATGTTTGTTTCTGACTTAGATCTTTGTTCTGTTGTCTCTACATATATATGTTGGCGCACCTCACAACCCGCAAGTGCTTGTCCCCGGGAAAGGGATTTAGCCGTGTGTATGGTCTCAGATATCTCATGCTCCATTCTATTATCTCTTTCATTCAATTCATAAGTTACTGTTTCTTTACGTTCTGTGTATTAGGTCTGGTTTTACACCTCTCTGCGCTGACTCTCATAATGGGTCTCTTCTCCTAATGGCGATCGTTCCCTTTTTTGTACATCTATGTAATTACATAGTTCACATCTTTAGTATCATCCTGATAAGTTCGTCCTTTATTAGCATATCAATATAGCTTGTCAGTCCCGATCCACAACACATTCGATAAGAAGATTTCTACTCTTTCATTTTTATCTCTCACACTCGTCTCTTCCCGCTACTTTAATACTTCTACAGTAACGTAATTTACTCAGTCTAACAGATAAGTTAGTATTGGGTGGGACACTTTTTAAAATGATTTATATAGGTTCAAAGTAATTCCCTGGTTCTTTACAGAAGTGAGAAAACCATTTAGAGCTCTCCGTTTAAAGATATTCATCGTGACAACTTCGGTTGGTCTGATCCAGCCTCTACCTCTCGAGACTTTTTTGCTCATACATCTCTCTATCCGATTCTTTTGGGCTAGTGCAGCTATTGAGGGGTCGGTTGATGACAGGGTTGTGGCCAATGGTCTCTCCTCTATTGTGGGTTCATCTCTATTGCGGCCTTGCCTATGCCCTAGCCAGAGCTTTCCGTTGGTCTTGTAATTGCCTTGACTGACGTACTCGCAGATAAGAAGCTTACGACATATCTCTATTTCCAATTTATAATCCCTTGCATCAGAATATTCCTCCTTCAACAAAACCTCCTGTAATATATAATACGTTTATGATATATACAATATTATGCATTACACGTCAGAGGTGCTTCCTCTCATTTACTTCTCAACAAAAGGGTGGAGTCTATCGGTTTTCAACTATCCTCACACTCTCTCAAAAATATTTTTTTACCATAAGGAATACATGAAAATGGCAGTTAAAGAATACATGATACTTAAGTCTCGAAAGGAATAGCCTCCTTAACTCTAACTTACAATCCCCATATCCTCTCTATACCCCAATCTCTCCATACTCACTTTAATGAATATTATGTAGAGCTTGTCTGCCCTATACTAGTGTTCATCTCAAAAAAATAAATCCTATACTTTCCTATACTCTCCGATGTGAATGGTAGATCATCCATCACTACCATTTCAGCTATATGTTCTTAATCTTAGTGAATATCTCATATATACCTTTCGTCCAATGCTTAAGGATTACTAATACACTCATTATGTGGCCTAAGATACCCTCACTACTTCACTCATAATACCACCCTCCAAAACCCTGTCATTCTACATCCTATTAATGCCACCTTTTATACTATCTTTTGCCTCTGCACTAACTCGTGCTATATTACCTTCCTCAGACATTCCTATTTTATATTTTACTAACTCACTTCACTTCATAATTCATTCATACATTCGCATACAGGTATTTTAAGCGATCCATACTATAGGTGTTATGCTGATACTACTTTAGTTACTCCAAAGTAGTAAGTATATGCGGTTTAAATAGTAAATATGTTAGTGTACTGTGCTCTTCCTATATTACTCTGTGTCATATCTACTAGTAATTCTTTAATATATGCTATTTATATTATTTTAATTGTGTTATTTTCTCTTCTCGTAGCTAATTATATTAGTTTTATATTTTATAGTATATTATAACAATAGTATATTTTATTAAGTATAATTTGTGTATTTATTACTTTAATTAAAATCAATTCTCTATCTAGTTAATATCTTATGATTACTAAGATATTATTAGTGAACTATGGCCAGTCTTAGTTAGTATATGTTACCCTAGAGTATACTATATCATTATCTCTTATATCTATATTATATATATACTGTGTGATGTACAGGTGTATATTATGGGTACTTTAATTAAAATATAAGTCTTTCTTCCTAATCCTTTCACTATTACATAGCTAAGGTCTTAATATACTGTTATTTTACTAATTTTATATGTTATGAAATTAAATTATTTTCAATAAATCTTATAATAATATTATTAATAAGATTAACAGAGAACTAAAACAATTAAGTAATTAAGTAACAATAATCATGGTATTTAAATTTTTCATTATTTTATATATTATGTATTAACTATACTCCCCTCCCTTCGCCTCATTAGGCCTCTTTATATTAGATCTATATTAATAATCTTTATTCCTTAGTAATATGTTATATACTGTATGTGTATGTTTTATCCTCAGAAAATGTTATTTTTAGCGTATTTACAAATAAACTGAGTTCGACACTTAAAACTATCATTTAGCTCTCATTCTCCTAATATACGGTTGTTATATATATTTATTTAAATTTTTGTGATATTTTTTAATTTTATATTAAATTATATTTACAGACTATAATACATAGAATCATAAGCCAAAAGTATTAGGCTGCCTATTTTTATATAATTATTTATTTATCATAGCTCCCTTATAATAACCATAGCCTATTGACGGACCCTTAGTTAAACAGCTAGATGCTTAAGTTTTGTGTCTTTAGTAATTTATTCAACGTATACTCTAAGATTTTAAAGATATTATAAGTATACTTATTAATATAATTTTTTTAACGGGCATATTCCTCACGCTAGATATTATATTATTATACAAACACTTATAAAATAGTTGATATAAATATATAATATATTGAGTCTCAAATTCCGGATCAATTTAAGCGGAGCGAAAACGTATTATCATAATTAAGTTGGCATAGATGGGGTATTTATTGTAGAGTATATGGTATATAGTGTTATGTGGATAATTAGTCTTAGTTCACCTGTTTTGTTATTTTTATTTGAATAATGTGCTCATAGAAGCAGGCAGGGAAACAGGCAGGCACATGCGGGAAACGGATAAATTGAATGTAATTGATATATATATCAATGATTTTGTATAATAATATATTGCCCTAGTTTGCGTATGAGAGAGCTAAGCTTGACTGCGCTACCTAGTTCATAGGCATATAGACCAACGGTTATAAGTGTAATGTTGTAAGGTAGGGGTAAGTGATTAGTTATAATATGGAGTCTAAGTGGAGTACATGTACAGGCTGGATTAGTGAGTGATGGACTGTGATGATACCCCCAACCCACCTAGGCTCTGAGAAATATTATGAGAGCGGTGAATAAAAGTCGTATACCTTATTACCTATCATACGCTTTATTAACATAATAACATATACTAGTAGTTCCAAACTTGCAGCGCTATAGACATGATGATGAAGTACGCTACCTAAATGATTAATTTAGACATTAACAAGATTACTGTATTCTACTGAAAGTCAGTTCAAGCTTCATTGATCTCTGAGCTATTCTCATGATATATATACTTAATTACTACCCTATATTAACAGTAACAGTGCTTATTTGTAACTGCCTTACCAGTATATTGAAGGTAATACGGTGACTCCCTCATCCGCTTATGTAATCAGTCGTCACCTAAATGGTAAAATGCTGTCGGTTTTTTTCTATAAGGTGAGAAGATTACCTTTGATAAATAATCATAAATAATCGTGTGCACATTGCCCTACACTTTGACTGAAGGACTCATAATCATTGACTGACTGATACTACGCTAATTATACTCGCATAGATTTAAAAATTTTTCTACAAACTATCTACTATAGATCCACCTCCTTCCTATATATATATAAATACCTACTTCACTATCACTCTACTCTTAGATAGAAGGACAACTTATTATGAGAGTTATCGATATATACACCTAATCTAGATTCACATGCATCAGATTTATATCATTGATGTATAAGTGATATTCGCATCTTGATAAAGGTAGATAGTGGAGTAGTTGAATTGAAGGCCATAATTTATACAATCCTATATATGTTCGGTATTAAATAAGGAATTTACGTGCTGTGTTACTCAGTATCAACCGTATAGGTACAAATGATATATTGATATATCT
>JABUQX010052920.1:0-35837 GCA_015478945.1 Trachelipus rathkii
TGCTTCTAGGACCTGCTGATTGACTACAGCCCCTCCACCCCATTCCAAACTTCCAGTCGTTGGGCACCTGAATGAGGACTTGAAGGAGACCATCAGGAGGAGGGTCACAAGTGAGGGTGCATAAACGTGGCTCCTGGTTACGACAACGACGGTGCCGCCTAAGAGAAGAACAGGTTGAAGACTCATCCCTTCCATTGCTAGCAGTGTAATGACAGTCCAGCCTCCTGGCTCCCACCACCTTGGGAAGGAGGACTGGAAGAAGGCTCTTAGAGTTTGGAAACAAGCCAGCAAGTGAAGAGGACCACCCCTGCCTGTGGACCTGTTCCCTCCATGCTGTGGGAGAGATTGTTCAGCTTGGGCTCTGATGTTCTCAGGCCCAAGAAGTCATCCCTGATCATAAGAACTTTGAGAAGCTGGTGTTTGTGAATGAAAATATGCACCTCTTTGGAATTAAAGGGCCAGCAGCCAGAAGGAAACAGGTATGAGTGAGTGACAGGGAGGAGGAGGTATATAAGTGAATAACCGAGAGTAGCTCATCGATTCTGAATGGAATCGATTTTAGGTTCCGGCTCCGGCTCAGCCTAGCGGTCTGATTACATATCTATATGGCTAGAGTTGTCGTCAGTTAAAATTGGATGGGGTTGATGATGGAGGTAACCGTCGTAAACGAGGTTATTGGTCCTCGCGGGTCTCACCGGAGGTAACCCCAGCACCCTGCAAATCCAGCAACTGGCCAAGGCTTGCGCTGGTGAGAGGATCGGTGAGTGTAATTTCTAGAAAGAGTTGGTATTGGAATCTGAAGAGCTGCCCGGCACCGGTGCTGGAGCCGTTGCGGTGCTGAATTAATAAAACATCTCGTATAACAAACAATATTGCGCTTTATATAGGCTATCTGGTCCGCATCCTGAAATATGATGGTTATAAGTCTGTATAGGGTGTCTAGGACCCTCCAGAGGGGATTCAGCCCCAAACCTGAAATATTGCCAAGGAAAATGACGAAACTTGGTATACATTTTTCTTATGAAATAAAAACAGAAAAAAGAAAAAAGAAAAAAAACAAAAAAAAATAAAAAAAAAATAAAAAAAATTTTAGAAAATGTAAAATTTTAAATTTTTAAAAATTTTAAATTTTTTTTAAAAATTAAAAAAAATTAAAAAAAAATTAATCATTTTATTCTTTTAAGTTTATATTAAAAAATTCTACGTTTTTTTACAGGCAACGCCCAGAGCCCAGAGCCCAGAGCCCAGAGCCCAGAGCCCAGAGTCTCTAGAGCCTCCTGAGCCTCTAGAGCCTCCAGAGCCCAGAGCCCCAGAGCCCTCCCCTAACCTCCCTCATCCTCCCAGCCTCACAATCCTCCCACCCCATGGATCTTATTATTCAGGCCATATTTTGTATAAATATAAACAATAAAACTCTTCTTCATTGTTTTGTTATGCTTAACAGTTTGTTTTACTAAAATTTTTTTATGTTTATAACTTAAGAAATTTGCGTTTTTGTATAACATAACACAAAACTTTCATTTATTTTTTGTTTTATATGCTTCAAACAGTTTGTTTTTACTAAAATTTTACGCTTTTCATATTTATAACTTAAGAAATTTGTGTTTTTACATACCCTAAACCTGTAAATCAGTAAATCAAACCACCCACCCATCCTCCTCCCTACCCCAATCCTGGATATTTTACATTAACATAGTAATATTTAACAAAATTTTAGCTAACCTTGTCTGATTATTATGTACTGATAAATGAATAGTATATAACGTAACAAGCCACATCAATAAGCAAACATAGCATCAGCTGAACTACGAATATAATGTACATTCACAAACCTAACACCTCTTAAACATGAATAAACAGCTAACATTAACAAAGTTCCATACGTAACAACAGTAAAGGAACTAACACTGCTTACAGAACGTACCCTATTCACCCTTTTTTTTCAAACATATCACTGATATTTTTACATTAACATAGTAATATTTAACAAAATTTTATCATAACCTTGTGTATTTGTCATCCTGATCAATGAATATATGCTCATATCAATACTGCAAACATAACATCAACAGAACTATGAATATAATGTACAACGACAAACCTAACATACCTTATGCCCGAATAAACAGTCAACATTAACAAAGTTCCATACTTAGCAACAGGAACGTACTAAAGCTGCATACAGAACGTATCCGACTCAAACTTTTTCTAACATATCATTATTATTTTACATTAACATAGTAACATTTAACAAAAATTTATCATAAAAACCTAACCTAATTATCATACTGACCAATGAAGAATATACGCTAATGCAACAAAGATTTCATTGACAAAGCTAACATATCATAGCCTGAACTAAGAATATAATGTACAAACGACAAACCTAACATACTCTTTATGCACGAATAAACATCTAACATTAGCAAAGTTCCATACTTAACAACAGTAGGTGAATTAACATTGCATGCTAGCCACGTAACTTATTCCCACACTTTTAAACATACCCTAATAACATTATCATTATTATGTCTTGCACGAAACATAGTAACATCAATAAAAAAATTCATCATCAACATAATGGCATCATAATGTAACTAACGAAAATACGCTAACGCAACAGTGATTTCACATCAATAAAGCTAAATATCATAACCTGAACTAAGAATATAATACACAATTACAAAACCTAACATACCTTAAACATGAATAAATCGCTAACATTAACAGTTCCATACTTAACAGTAAAGTAACTATCGACGTACAAAATATTGCAACCTATTCTGGGTGCTGTTTTCAAACATATTCTAACATATCATTATTATTTCACATTAACACCGTAATATTTATCGTCACGTACCTTGATTACTACATACTGATCAACGAAATATATGCTGACGTAAATGCTTTTGCCTTTAACAAAGCAATATGAATATAACTTGGAACCAAGAATATAACATACAATGAAACCTAAATACAGTTTACTCAGACAACAGCTAACATTAACAAAGTTTCATACTTTAACAACAGTAAAGTAAATAACATAGCATACAAAACCAGGTACGAAGCTGATGAGATAAATATTCATTTAACAAATCAGCAGCACGCTGTGTTTGTTTATTTACTTTAATCAGCATTTCTTTTTTAAACCCCTTGTTTTTAAAAAACTTTAGTTATTTTTAATTTTATTTCCTTAAAACTTTTTGTTTTTAAAAAACTTTTATTTATTTTTAATTTTATTTCTTTAAAACTTTTTGTTTTTTTAAAACTTTTTATTTATTTTTAATTCCTTATTTGTTTTTAAATCTTTTTGTTTTTTTAAAAAAAACTTTAATTTTTAATTTATTTCTTTAAACTTTTTGTTTTACTTCAAAAATTTTGAAAGTACTTTTCAGAATCGTAAAATTTCCCTGCCTTTTACACACCCTAAAACGTTAAATCAGGGAATCAGTAAATCAACTACCCATCCCTCTCTCCCTCCCCGTCCCAACCCTGATCTAGTGAGGTATTGATCTATTGATCTATTGATCTATTGATTCAAGTCATATGTCGAGTATCACTTAAACATAGCATAAAATAAGTTCTTTATACTAATCCTCGAATATATCTTGACGTAACAAAGTTTCCACATCACTAAAGCTAACATAACATAACCTGATGTATCATAATGTAAGCCGAACCTCCCATTTTTGCAAATTTCTTAAAGCTAAATTCTAAGCCCAAACTAAATAGCAGAAAGATGACTCCAACCTTTCAAATCTCTCCGCACCATTCCACCCTTTTCAGACATATCTCTAACATATCACTGTTATTTTACATTAACATAGTAACATTTAAACAAAAAATTCTATCATAACCTAAATAGAAGCAACATACTCGGGACCAAACGAAAATATACAATGCAACAAAGTTTTCGCATCATAGCCAATACTTAATTGACACGCAGTAATGATAAAATCGTGATAGTTCCGTAAAATCCAAAATACGAACAAACAGTCAACATTAACAAAGCACCATACAACAACAGGAAAGTAACTATCGCAGCATACAGAACGTACCCAGTTCAATCTCTTTTTCAAACATATCCTCTTAACGTATCAATTGCTATTTTACATTAAACAGTATGCATTTTAACAAAATCATTCTCAACTTAATTATCAAAAGGAACAACGAAAATACTAGTCGCAACAAAGATTTCACATCAATAAACTAACATATAACCTGTCCTAAGAATATAATGACTCCCAATCCTAACACATCTTAAACACGAATAAACAGTTATCATTAATCAAAGTTCCACACTTAACAAAGTAACTAACATTGCATTCAGAACATGTCTTCTATTCTATGTTTTTTTCAAACACACCTTCAAGTTCTATCCCTGTTATTTTACATTAACATAGTAACATTTAACAATAATTTACTATAACCTAACCTAATTATCCCACAGGTCTACGGAACAGCATACTTTGACGTAAAAAAAGTTTTCTAATATCATTTAAAGCTAAATGGTATCATACGAACTAAGATTATAATGCAGAATGACAAAACCTAACATACCTCCAGCTCGAATAAAATAAGCAATAAATAACAAAGTTCCACTTAACACCAGTAAAGCAACTAACAATGCATACAGAATGAACAGGGTATGAAGCTGATGAGGTAATATTCATTTAACAAATCAGTATAGAGCTGTGTTTGTTTATCATTTTTAATTTCATTTTCTTTAAGACTTTTTGTTTCTCAAAAACTTTATTTATTTTTAATTTTATTTCCCTAAAACTTTTTTTGTTTTTAAAACTTTTATTTTATTTTATTTCATTTAATAAAACTTTGTTTTTAAAAAAACTTTTAATTTTTTATTTTATTTTTTTTAAAACTTTTGTTTTACGAAAATTTTATTCTTTTATGTTTATAAAGCAAAAAAATTATATTTTTACATACAACAAAGCTGTAAAACAGTAAATCAGTAATCAAACCCCCCACCCAACAACCCCTCGCCCTCACAATGATCTAGGGTAAGGCCCCAGCCCTTCGGCTAATTCAGCCTGTAGGGGTACTGCTTTTACACTCTCTGGGGTGATCCCATCTAGATTCACACCTTTCAAGGGATGTATCCCTTGCTTCTCTCTGAGGTGATGTTGCTTAGATACCTTGGTTAATGAAACTGTTTATTCGTAAGGTAGGTACGTTATGTTAAATACTACTATGACAGTGTGAAATTAGCACTGATTTGTTAGGGAGAAATGATGAGTTTTGTAAGATACTACTGTGTTACGACAATGATGGTTAGAAACGTGAGCTTAGGTTAAGTTTTTTGTTGGGAATGTTAGGTTTGCCTGAGAATTTTGCTAATGTCTATACTATTCATAGGTTCAAAATGATGTTGAAATTTTGAGACGAGTGACACTATAAAGATAGTGTCAATTCATAGTTCAAGATGCTAGTATCTTTGATAGATTGGTCACTTATATTATCTACATAATACGGCTTTACTTGTTGCTGATATGCGTGAAAAGTGGAACATATCGAGTATTGTATGATCTGTTAGCTACTTTACCTTTGATAAGTAGGGAATTTTCAGGATGATAGCGGATTATTCATACGCGAGGTATGTTAGGTTTGCATTTGTACATTATACTCTGTCTCAGGGTACAGACAGTTAGCCGAATAGATGCCAAACTTTGTTGCGTAAGCAAGGCAGTCTGTAGGTCAGTATATAAAAAAACTATTTTACTTTATGTTATGTTTATCCAAAATGATACTCGAAATATAACTTGAATCAATAGTTCAATAGATCATAGGCTGATGGGTGGGTAGGGACTGCAGGGATGGGTGGTTTGATTTACTGATTTGCAGCTTTTGTAAACTATTACGCTTTATTGTGATATTTTATTCAAAGAACTTATTTTTATGTTATGTCAGGATAAAATTTTGTTATTTTTATGTTATGTTTGGTTAAAACTTTGTTATGTTTGCAATTATTCGTTGGGGGATTGCGATATTTGGTCTTCGAGGTTATGTGATGAATTTTATTAAATATTACGAAGTCGATGTAAAAAATTTGGTATTAGTATTACAGCCCTAGTCCGTCTGAAATTTTGCTAAGGGCTATGCTAAATTTTGCTAATGTCTACGTTTATTCATAGTTCAAAATGATGTTATATTCGATAGGAGTGACACTTTGATGATTGTAGTGTCAGTTCATAGTTCATGATGCTGGTATCTTCGATAGATTGATCACTTTGTTAAGTGGTTTTGTTAAATAATACTGTTAGCTGCTGCTGATATGTTGGAAAAGTGGGGATACATTGAGTTTTGTATGTCCTGTTAGCTACTTTACCTTTGATAAGTAGGGAATTTTGTGAATGTTAGCAGATTATTCATACGTGAGGTATGATTTAGTTCGTTGTACATTATATTGCTAGTTCAGGTTATGATATTTTAGCTTTATTGATGTGAAAACATTGTTACCTTAACATATATTCATAGGTCTGTATGATAAATAGGTAAGGTTATGATAAATGTTTGCTAAATAATACTATGTTAAGGTAAAAATAACAATGATATGTTTCAGATATGTTTAAAAGAGTGAACAGGTTACGTTCTGTATGCCAGGTTAGTTACCATAAACTGTGGTAAGTAATAACAAAGTATACAATCTCAGTTTTATTTATGCAAACAAGCTGATATATTTATTCACGCCAATCATGCTTTATTCATGATTTCAAAATGATGTTATATTTAATATGCATGATTAATTTTGTTGAATGTAGGTCAATTCATAGTTCAAGCATTTGGTACTTGAAAGTTTGGACAATTTGTTAAGGGATTTTGTAGATAATGCTGTTTTATCTGGGTTTGATGTTATGCTTGAAAAGTTTATAGGGTTGAGTTTTGTTGTACACAGAGGATAGGTTGGTAATTTATTCAGAATAAATATATTAATGTCTTATCTGTATATCATGATGTTGGGGCATATAATGTAGGTTTTAATCCTTTGCAAGTGTTAGGATATAGGACTATGCTTAATTTCTATTACGTTTTTGTTGTCATTACCATGACAATGCGAAATTAAAAACTAATTTGTTTAGAGAAAATGATAAGTTTCGCAAGATACACGTGTTAACCGACGACATGGAGGAACATAGCAGGTGTTTTGCTGGGTAAATAAAGTTAGGGTTTGCTCTCAGAATCTCTGCCATAATGTCTACGTTTGGTCTCAGTCCAAAATGATGTTAGTATTCTGATATGAAAGCATACCATATCGTAGTACGTCTCATAGCTCCGCGATGCTATGTTCTTGATAGGATTTAATACTGTTAAGCGGTTTTGTTAGATAATACTGTCTTAGCTGTTGCTGATATGTTGGATATGTGATACATTGAGTTTTGTATGTCTTGTTAGCTACTTTACCTTGATAGGGAGAATTTTGGTGAATGTTAGCAGATTATTCATACGGGAGGTATGTTAGTTTGTATAATATATTCTTAGTTCAGGTTATGATATTTTAGCTTTATTGATGTGAAAACTTGCTACCTTAACATATATTCTGTGTCCAAAGACAAATATGCAAGGCCAAGGATAAATGTTTGTTAACATTACTATGTTAAGGTAAAAAATACTCAATGATATGTTATGGATAAAGATTTGAAAAAAAAGTGAACATGTTACGTTCTGTGTAAATATTAGCTACATACCGAAGTTAATTGCGTGAATGTTGTCAAGCTGACTGTTTATCTGATCTTGTAGCCATTCTAATCCCAATCCACCAAAATCCACGTATGCTAGTACAGTAAATCATATATTAGAGTTCTGCATGCGAAAACTTTGTTATATTACGATAGCGTATATTCGTTGATCAATGTATAAAGAACTTATTTTTATGTTATGTTTATCCAAAATGATACTCGAAATATGACTTGAATCGATAGATCGTTAGGATCATGAAAGGGTGGTGTAGAGGGAGTAGAGGATAGAATGGTTTTCCGATTTACTGATCATTGATTTTACAGCATTAAAATCAGTAAACTATTACACATTACTATGCTACTTTATTCAGAAGAATTTGGTTTTATGTTATGTTTGATGCAAACTTTGTTATTTTGCGTTGGCGTTTGGATAAATGTTAATTTGTATGCAATTAGCTAGGTCAAATATGATATTTAGGTTTACTTTTGTAAAGTATTTTACAATAAGGAGTATCGTGCTTTAATGCAAAACCGTTACGTTAGCTATATCTAGCTGGGTCGGTATGATAATTAGATAGGTTACGCTAAATTTTTTGTTAATATTACCATGTTAATGTAAAATTAACATTGATGTGTTAGAGATATGGGATTGAAAAAAAAAAGTGTGAATAGGTTACGATTTGTGCGCTGTGCTAGGTTCTTTTATATTGATGTTAAGTACGGAACTTTGTTAATGTTAGTAGCCTTATTCGTGCTGTGAGATGATTTGTCGTTGCGGCATTATATTCTTTAGTTCTGATAATGCTGCATTAACTTTATTAATGTGAAAACAATGTTACGTTAGCATATATTTGATGGTAAGTATATAAAGAACTTATTTTTATGTTATGTTTATCCAAAATGATACTCGAAATGTGACCTGAATCAACAGATCACAAGATCATGGAAGGCGGGTGGGGATGGTAGTGGAGGGACTGATACTGATTTACTGCTTTACGATCGGTAAACTATTACACTTACTATGATATTTATTCAAAGAACTTATTTTATGTTATGTCAGATAAAACCTTTATATGTTTGCGATTATTTGTTGGGAATTATGATAGTTAGGTAAGGTCATGTGATAAATTTTTTTGTTAAATATTACTATGTTAAGGTAAAAAAAACTTTGTTACGTTAGCGTATATTCGTTGTTCTGTATGATAATTAGATAAGGATGTGATAAATTTTTGTTAAATATTACTGTGTCAATGTAAAATTAACGTTAATATGTTAGAGATATGTTTGAAAAAGTATGAATAGGTTACGTTGATGCTATGTTAGTTACTTCTTTACTGATGTTAAGTGCGGACTTTGTTAATGTTAACAGTTTTATTCGTGTAAGTTGTGTTAGGCTTGTCGCTGTACACTATTTTCTTAGCTGAGGTTATAGTATGTTAGCTTTATTGATGTGAAAACTTCATGGTTATGTATATTCATTGATTAGTGCGGATATTGCAGCCAATAATATGATAACTTTTTGTTAAATATTACTACTTGTTAATACAAAATTAAATATTGTTGGTGTTAGGAGGCATGCTTGAGAAAAGTAAGGGGAAAAGGTTACGAATTTGCATGTTACGTTGTTACTCACAGTTGTTATGTGAAACTGAGCCACAAAACAAGAATCACGTATTAGTGTACGTTCCAAAAAACGAACCAGACAAGAATCATAGGTATTTAAAAGCAATGTTTCCTGAAAAGGGGGGGGAGGAGTTTGAGAAAATTCTCGAATTGTATCTGATAACTCTGATGAAACAGGAAATACAAATACATGTGAAACGAATTGTTCGTAAGTCATAGGTATGAAAATACAAATATATGATACATCGAATTTCATGTTTAAACAAAGCTGTACATGGCATGTTGTATAGACTTTGAACCGTTATGCGGTTCGTTCGTGTGGCTACATCCTTGTTTCTACTCTCTGTATGATCATTGAAAGAAAGAATCATTACTTTGAAGACGTTTACGCTAACTCGATTTCCATCAGTAAGACATTTTTCACTGTGCTGATATGATCTGCATCTCTACGTTTGTTGTTGATATCTTTGCATGAGGTCTTTTCGTTACGCAATTTGATGATGCCATGCATTTATTCGTAAACCAATAGAAGAACGATCCATTGGTTGTATTCCGGCCATAGGTTCAAATAATAGACTCTTATTCATTCAATAAAGAATTCATCAAGATTACCGGTATCGCTGCAGCCAGTAACGATGGAGTGGCACGAGTACTGAAGCGTAGTGAACATCTGACTGGGGAGACAGTGAGAACGGTTCTAATAGAATATATGCCACTTTCTGGTCGTGTGACAATATTAAAAGCCTTGATCTATTGGAGACCAATCGATGGGGCAACCTTCTGGCGTTCGTGTATAGGTTTCACAGTTCGAACATCTGAAAATATTGCAGCTTTGATTAAAATAAAAAATGAATTAACATCGCATCTTAACGATGTTGCTATACTCGAGGACTTAATACATATAGCTCACGGCGTAATCTATGATGTTTACACTGAAACATGTAGTTTACCGTATAATGCAGTATATAGGCATTCACTAATAACTATCAGCATGGACACGTTTACTTCTCTCTGGATCGAGAGAATGAATGCTGTTGAACCAAAATATGTAGAAAAATGGTTTAGTGTTGCAGATGCCATTTATATTTACATCCTTTCAAAGGGCATTGAATCTCTGGAGAGATATATAGAACTTGCTCAAAATATACAGAATCCTATGTCTCATGAATAGATGAATTAATATGTTTAAAATAAAGCATATGTTTTTATGTATTTATATAATGCTCTTTTCGTTGAAAATTATATGTTATAAAAAAATGAAAACTTGTTTTACTACCCATCATGTGAACTTTATTGGTTAAGATGTTAGTGATGGCTGTTTATTCGTTCGGCTGTGGTGTGTGTTAAGTATGTTATGTTCATACTTTAACTCTACCGAGGATAAAACTTTTGTTATGTTAGCTGTTATCCTAATAGATAAAAAAAATTACTATGCTAATGTTATAAAACATAAAGACATTAGCAAAACATAAAATGTTTTTAATAAATGTTATGTTGATCGTGTTACAAACAAGAATCAAAATGTATTGCTTAATGTTTCGAAAATGAATCAAACGTGAATCATATGTATTGCGTAATGTTTCGAAAAAATGGGAGGAGTTTGAACAATTTCTCGACTTGTATCTAATAACTCTAATGAAACAGGAAATGCAGATACAAAAGTGAAACGAATTGCTCGTAAGGCCCGAGATTGAAAATACAAATACGAACAGAAAATGAATCGACTGTAAAACCTGATCGAGAAAATACATACACGAACAGAAAACAATTAGGGTATAGCTGTTGTACATGGTATTATTTGAACCAATATGGTTCGTTCGTCCATCCTATAGTTGTTTACTTTCTTCTGATTGGTCGAAAGAAAGAATCTCATTACCTTTTGAGTCGCTTTTCAGTAAGATATTTTTCGTTGTGTTGGTATGATGACATCTCATTCTGCTCCTAAGCTCGTTAGAAATATCTTTACGGACCTTCGTAATACCCAACGATGTGGTATTTTTATATTTTTTCGTCAAACGAATGGCGAGCGATATATTACCTGTATTCCATTCGGAGGCGAATAGACCGTTATTCATTTCGGTCTGAAGAATTCATCAAGATTGTCGATACCTCGGAGGCTTGGGTAAAGGCTAATTATGGACCATCTGATGGATCGCCTCCAGGTGAAATATCTATCAGAGGTGACAGTGCGAGAGGTTATAGAATAGAGGTTGTTTTCACCGCATCTGATAATGCTAAAAGTATTGATGTACGCAACTATTGGGAAACCCGATGCTGTCACATCTGCGTACATGTATATAAAGTTTCAATGAAACCATCCATCGAAAATATTACAGATTTGCCAAAATGAAAAATGAATTAACGTCTCATCTTAAAGAGGTCAGACATACTTGGAGATCACCCAGAATTCATATAGAAGCTCACGGTGTAATCTTAAGTATAAGCCAAAGAAACATGATTACCGTAATACCAGTATACAGGAATGCGTTAAATAAATTTACTCTGCAGATATTGCCATTTCTCGGAACGAGAGTAATGCGTACAATGAACCTGTGTAGCGCCGAAGAATGGATTTAATGCAGCAGACAGTATTTATACTTACATCCTTTCAAAGGGTGTTGAATCCTGAGAAATATGTAGAACTTGCTCAGTTTATACAGAATCCCCTGTCCTCGGGATGATGAATTACTGATGTTTTAAAATAAAACGTATGTTTTTATTTATGTATTTATGTAATGCTTTTTTCATTGAAAATTATATGTTATAAAAAATGAAACTTGTTTTACTTCACGTAAACTTTATTGGTTAAGATGCTGGTGGATGGCTTGCCTTCTATTCACCGTTGCTGTATGGCATGTTATTCAGAAGTGACTTTAACGGAGGGGCAAACCCTGAGCATGGCTCGGCTGAAACATCTCACATCAACAGATCTATAGATCACGGACGAGATGGGGGTGAAAGGATGGTGGTCGAATTACTTGATTTTATTATCTAGTGTATGTAAAATAATATAATTTTTTACGTTATAAACATAAAAAAGAATAAAATTTTTTAGTAAAAAACAAAAAGTTTTAAAGAAATAAAATTAAAACAAAAAGTTTTAAAGAAATAAAGTTAAAAATAAATAAAAGTTTTTAAAAACAAAAAGTTTTAAAGAAATAAATTTAAAAAATAAAGTTTTAAAACAAAATATTTTAATGAAATGAAATTAAAATAAATAAACGTTTTTTAAAACAAAAAAGTTTTAAAGAAATGAAGCTAAACATAAATAAAATAAATAAATAAATAAATAAATAAACACAATGTGCTACTGATTTGTTAAATGAATATTTTCCGCTTCAGCGTCGTATCTGTTCGTTCTGTGCATTGTTAAGCCACTTTACTGTTGTTAAATATGGAACTTTGTTATGTATAAAGCAGTTTGTCTGAGCGTAAACCATGTTAGTTTTGTCACAGGCCATTAAGTATTCATAGTTCAGTTGATGCTAAATGTTTGTTTTATTGATGTGAAAAACTTTTGTTACGTTAGTATATATTCATTAATCAGGATGACAATTACACAAGATTATGAGTCAATAGACTGGTGATGGAGAGCGCCGAGTCTGAGAAGGCTGGGGAGGCTGGGGAGGTGCTGGGGAGGCTCTGGAGGCTCTGGAGGCTTTGGAGGCTCTGGAGGGCTCTGGAGGCTCTTGAGGCTCTGGAGGCTCTGGAGGCTCAGGGGGCTCTGGGCTCTGGAAGCTGTTTGATTTATATAAAACGTAATTTTTTTAAGTTATAAACTAAAAGAATAAAAAATGCTTAATTTTTTAATTTTATATTTTTTGCTATTTTTAAATTTTAAAAAAAAATAATTTTTTTTTTTAATTTTTTTTTTAATTTGGTAAAATTTTTTTAATTTCTTTTTTAAAAAAATTTTTTTAAATTTTTTACCTTTATTTTTCATTTTTCTTTCATTAACGAGGATACATCATAAGAAAGATGTATACCAACTTTCGCTGTTCTATGTCAATATTTCAGGTTTGGGTTGAGACCCCCCTTGGGGTGTGTGTATGGTTATTTAACCCCATATATGATGTGAGTAACTCCTTATATGATGAGTATATACCGAGTTTCATCGTGTCTATGTCAATTTCCTATGTCAATTTCCCCTAGTGTACATATTTAACCCCATATAATGATGTGGGTAAATTTAGTTATGAAGGGTATACTCGAGTTTCCACTGTTCTACGCCTGATATTCTAGGTTTAGCCCAGAACTCCATGCCCCATGGTCATTTCCATCTTGCCCACAGCATGGACACCATATGAAGGGTGTATACCCAAGTTTCTGCCTCTGTCAATATTCAATGTTTGGGGGCAAGTATCCCCCTTTGGGAATGCACGATGTAACCTCTCACTGCCAATGCAAGAGGGCAGCTTTATATGTGAAGATTTTCAGTGTCTGAGTTTCCAGTCACAACAGTTCAATGTTTGAGGGGGGGCCAGCATCCCCCATGGGTGCCTACTACACCTCTAACACTGGCTTCAAATGTTTTATAGCCATATAGTATACCGGGAGTTTCACGCCTACGTTAATACCTCTAGGGTTTGGGGCCAGCATCCCCCCCCTGCGCATCACCCAACTCTGGTTTCAGTAATGATACCTTATATGATAGGTATAAAGTTTCAGCTCTACGACAGTATTCAAGTTTTATGGGGCTAGAATTCTTTGGGTGCTCTTCACTGCAATTTAACTTTTGGTAGCAGCCATGATAGCCAGTGATAGGTGCATACCGAGTTTCATCGCTCTATGTCAACATTTCAGGTTTGTGGCTCAGGGGGGGGTCCTAGACACCCTATACTGCCTTATAACCATCAATTCGAGATCTATGGATTCGATAACCCATATAAGGCACCGACATTGTTGTTATAATACGTTTATTTAACTGGTTATCGCAGCGGCTCCAGCACCAGTGCCGGAGCCAACTCTTAGATTCTCAATACCAAGTGTTTCGGTAAACAGTAATTTGAACTGGAATCACCTACCCCCCAGCCAATTACGAACACTTCGATTTATTTAGTAAGTCCTCGGGGACTACGGTTTTAAACTGCCTACGACGAGGCTACGTCACCATCTAACCACCCTCCAAATTCCAACCCGATACGATAACTCTAACCATTTTAGATATATATCGGAGCCATAGGCTGAGCCGGAGCCGGAGTCTAAAAAATCATCCTTCAAGAATCGATAGGCTCCTCTCGGGTATTTCACCGCAAGAAAGGAGGAAGGAGCAGAGGAGATGGCAGCATGGTTGCTACAGGCCCAATGCCCGGAACCGAGTCGAGCAGCGGGTATGCGGACGCCCAGCCCAGTGGATCAGATGACACCTTTAACGGCCAGGCAGCGGCCAGAATAATGGAAAACAGCACAAACGATACCCGGAAACAGCAATATGCAAATTAGGTTTGATAGTAATAATAATAATAATAACAATAATAAGACACACACAATGAATAAGAAGGAAGAATAATAAATAAATAAAATAAAATAAATAAAAATAATTCATGAACATGTTATCAAAAAACACTGAATCACATCTCTGAGTCACTGGTCTGCCACCTGATAAAAGAACGCACAATATGAAACCCTTTTGTATCACAATATCTAACTACCTTTGAATCACAATTTGAACCACCTTTGAACCATATGAACCACCTTTGAGCCACCTATGAAAATCAACTTTAATCACCATATTAAACCTTTTAACCACATATATATATATATATAGAGTTGATATATATATATATATATATATATATTATAATATACATATAAAAAATACACATACATATACACATACATATATATATGAGAAAAGAGAGAGAGTAACATGGAATAAAAAAAATTGAAAGTTTAGAATAAATAAAACAGAAACTGAATGGAATGAAGGAAGAAGAAGAAGAAGGAAGAAGGAAGGAAGAGAATGGAATGGAATGGAATGGAATGGAAGGAATGGAAATGGACATGGAACATTCAGAATTACACTTATAAGGATGGCTAATTTATTATTTTCGTGTCCAGCTCGAAACTAGAAATTTTAAAGTTCCTGATGAATAGAAAAAACGCTCTAAATAGCTCTAAATGGACAAAGAGTTAGATATTGAGCTTTGTATAGCATTTCATGATACATTTCCGGCAAAAGCTGATTGGTTGAAGAGATGTGAACATTATAAATGAATTGATAACAAGTTCAAATTGATGCGAAAAATTTAGGATTACCATACATAATATACACATTCATTTAACGACCGTTTTTTCAGTTTATGGTTATTGGAGAGATATATATATATATATATATATATATATATATGAATATATGTATTTATTATGTTATATATATATATATATATATATATATAGCAAGAGAGATATATATATATATATATATATACATATAAATGAAAATGAAAATAATAATGAAATTTGAAAAAGGATTTGATTTATTTTTATCTCATCTGGTCAGTTATCTCCGCATCAATAGTACTTGAACCCAATACTGATATATATATATATATATATATATATATATATATATATATATATATATATATATATATATATATATATATATATATAAGAATATATATGTTTAAATATATGAAAATTTATATATATATATATATATATATAACTTTAGCAAAAATTGTTCAAAGAACAATATTTCTGCTATTTACAATTGACAATATTCACTAGTATTAAAACTAGGAGGCGTATTTAATAATAGAAGTTTTAATTAGACTAAAGTAGGCCTATCCATATGAAAAGACGGAAATTATTATTATAATGATGAGATTCCTATCACATGAATTCATTATTCAGCTCAAAACTAGTATTAGATGGGCTTTTACTGTTCGGTTACTATCACTACTAGATCTGTCAATACAATTTGTTTATCATACTTTAATTATAAAGAGATGAATACTTCTAATTTTGACGATAATTTTTTAGTCAAAACTAAATAAATAATGTTTACAATTCATTTTAAATTAATTTCTTATCGTTTTATATTTAACTATTTAAGGTAACTGAAGCAGAGAGTATGAACATTATTTATACGCAATGGGGTTCTGAAAATAGTAAGTTGCGAAACTTGGAACAATTTTGACGATAATATAAGAATAATGATGTGTAGCATCGCTGAGTGTAGACCACAATTCTTCGTACATTATAAAGGATGCTTATCTTCGGAGAAATTACCGTTATATAAAAAATTCAAAATGATCAATCTATCACATTTAAGACATTTCGATGTCTTTCAAAAACAAGTAAAATTAACTGTAAGAGTCGTATTAAAGACACCATCTTTAAAATGTTTTTGAAAAGAAATAAAAGATAATAAAAGTTTAAATTATATACAAATCTTTTAAATAAGAAAATTAAGAATTTAAAAAAGTATATTTTCCCCAAATATTAATTTGATAAATTGACTTTTTTTGTAAATGGGTAACTAAATTTAATGTTTCCTTCTTATAATAATAACAAAATTAATATATATATATATATATATATATATATATATATATATATATATATATATATATATATATATATATATATATATATATATATATATATATATATATATATATACATATATATACATATAGATATATAGAGAAAATATATATATATATATATATATATATATATATAAATATATATATATATATATATATATATATATATATATAAGAGAGAGGAGAGAGGAGAGAGGAAAGAGGAGAGAGAGAGAGGAATGGAATGGAAGGAATGGAATGAATGGAATGCGATAGCATGGCACCCCTTGTATTATGAGGGCGACGCAATGGAGGCGGAATGCGAGCGGCCAACTCCCCTGAGCATCCACCGTTGTAGTACCTATAGAGAAGAAAGAGAAAGAGGCCCAACGTCACGTAGCAGATTTAGAGGGTAAAGTGTTAGAAAGTAGGGGACTGTTTATTAGACTCTTAGGCCTTATACCCAACTCTATCCAATAGAAGGGTGGAGTCGGGAGCCCAGATGTTGAGAACAGTACTTCAAACAAGGGCGAATAAGGCCCTTATTTAACTGGAGAAGCAGCAGAAGGTGTTCCCTGCAACCTGAACAGGAACCCAAAGCTTGAGGCCACCTTAGCAAACTGTTGTGATATGAGGTTTCCAAGACAATTTTTGTTTATACCCAGATCAAGAATCTTTATGTTGTCAACAGGTGAGACTTTAGAACCTCTAAAAAAATAGGAAAGTTAGGAGGTGTTTTGAGGAGATGTAAAGTAGTTGAGTTTCTTTCAAAGAGTTGAATTTCGCAAGATTGCAGTGGCCCCACCGGGAAATCCCATTCAGGTCGGCAAGAATAGAATCAGAAAGCTGAAGACGAGAGGCAACTATAGATGCAAAGAGGGAGCAGATTTGAAATGAGCGGGAAGAATGGAGAGTTGAGTCATCATCATAGGAATAGAGTTAGAAGCAAAGTTGAACAGTTCCTTGAGGGAACCACAAGGAGATAAAACAGAACCTTGAGGAACACCCAAAATAGAACAGGAACCTCAAGAACACCACAAAGAGATAAGAGAGACCTTATGGAACACCACAAAGAGGGAAGCAAGAGAAGGAGGAACCCAAGCATTAGAGAGTAGCGACGCATGCCATACTCTGTCAAAAGCCTTTGAGAGTATCGAGTGCCACCACCCAAGACTCCCATAGTCTCTAAGGGCGAGAAGACCATAACCGCAAGATAGATAGTATGTCACCAGTTGACCTCGAGCGTCGAAAGCCATTCTGATGATCTGAAAGAGGGAACAGACCGTGATGATCCAGGAAAATGAGAGTTGAGAAGGGTTTCCAAAGATCTTAGATAGAATGCAAGTGAGAGCTATAGGACGTGGCTAGCTGGGCTGATCAGAGCTGCTGCTCCTTTCGGACTGGCTGGCGCTCCAGTACTGGAGGAAATGTACTAGTATTAAGGCAGAGTAGAGCTGAAATCAGAGGACAGGGGGGCCAGCTCGGCACACCTTCAAACACGGGGAGGAAATGCTATCCGGGCCACTAGCCTTCGACACTCATAGATCTCAGAATCCTATGCACCGATCATGCGTAATCACGGGAAGAGGCATGGGAAACCTGAGAGGAGAGGAGGAGGAATGCCTGAATCGTCCAGGGTAGAATTAGAGATGAAAAAGGAGGCCGAAGAGATTAGCTTTTCAGTAGAGTTAGCAGCAGAACCGTCAGAGCGAATAAGTGGAGAAAAGGCAGATTTACAAAGTTATTAGAGATGTTTTTTGGCAAGGGCCAGAAATTTTTACTGTAGGAGAGCCAAGTAGGTTGTCGCACTTTCTTATAGTGAAAGTGCGCTTAGCCCTGCAACGATTCCATAAGAATGGAAACTAGCAAGAGTGACAGGAGAATGAGTTTTTCCATGCCCGATAGGAAATGTCTCTCTCCTGAATGGAGCGAGAAAATTCCCCACCATCAAACCATGGATTTTGTGGAGAAAAAGATTTAGTTGAAGAATGAACCTGGCTCATACCCTCTGACGATGGGCCCCACCTTTCAAAGCAGTGAATCGAAGCGTCTCTCCGAGTCAAAGCAAGCATTCACTCCAAGCATAGTTTGCAAAGAAATGACGCAACGCCCCCCAATTAGCCCGATTTAAAGCACAGAAAGCAATGCCTAGCATTGTGGGAGCTGCTGGAGAAAAGTTTTAAAATGGGAGTCAAGATTGTGGTCAGAGTTACCGATAGGAGGGGAAATGGTGTATTTATATCGAGAAGGAGTAGTGGTGAAACATAAATCAAGCGTGTTCAAGAATTGGTTAGGAAGATCTGGTATGTGTGTATGTTCTTTAAGTAACTGGGTCCAGATCAAGTTGAGAATGCTGACATGGCCTCCTCCCTCCCAACAAAGGAGAGGAGCCCAACCACTTAGTGTGTGATGTACGTTGAAATCACCTAAATAGATGATCTCAGCATTTGGATGGGAAGAAGTAACAGACTCATGAGAAGTAGTAAGATGTTCAAAAAGGAGGTGAAAATCTGTCCCGTTAGGAGAGCAGTAGCAGAAACCAGGGTTTGCACGATTGGGGACAATGTGATTGTCCCCAATGGGTTTTTCAGAAAAACCCACATTGAAAAAAACCCTGAAAGAACCCAAATTTGGATTTTTTCAAAAAATTTTTAAAATAAGATTTTTTTTTTTTTAAAGAATTTGGAAATTCAAAACCTTATACATTTTCCTTTAAATTTTTATTCATTAAAAAAAAAATTAATTCCCTAGCAAATTATTTATTTTGGTGTTTCTTTCATTTGGAATCACCTTCATTAATTAAGAAATTTGTAAATTTTTACCAGCTTGCTGGCCTTTTGTACACCAAGCCTGTTTCTTAGCTTAGACCAGATATGGCCAAATGTTGAGAACACCCTTTCAATAGAGGCAGAACTTGAGGGACAGCTTAAAAGATCTGAGCAGAATTTACAGAATCCATTTGGCAAGAGATTGTTTTTTGATGTACGTTTTTCAATAATTTTCCACCATTTTGAAGGACAAGATTTATATGTTGTTAATAAAGTTTCATCGAACATAGAGGATGGGAAAAAATTGTTATCTTTAATAGCAATTCTATTATAGCAAAATATTCATGGTTGTATAGCTTCAACCAGGATTCAGCTTCATCTTGCTGCTGACTGGATAATTCAGATCCTATAAAGCGAAAATAGGGATTAAATATATTTTTATATATATATATATATATATATATATATATATATATATATATATATATATATATATATATATATATATATATATATATATATATATATATATATATATATATATATATATATATATATATATATATATATATATATATATATATATATATATATAAATATACTCTCAGACGCCAATGCCATTGATGAAGATGGTGTAGTTGGACTGGGAATATAAGATCTTATATTATCGATTGACTGTGAAGTGGAAGGAGAATCTATTTCAATAAGGAGCTGTTGATTAATTGGGATATTTTGGTCCTTTGGCTGTTTCCTTGAAACTAAAATTGATGGCTGCACAATTGAATTTCTTTTTTCACACTTTTGTAAATGATTTCGAATTCTCTCAATTTTGGATGTTAACTCTGTGTCAAAATATTTACATCGAACCTTTGAACTATTTTCTATTCTTGTGACTTCAGTCCACTCTGAACTTTGTTTCCTGCCAATTCCTGGTAACATTGGCATTTTTTTTAATTTCTTTTTAATTTTTTAGATTATATATTTTAAATTCATATATTTATAATATAATTTTATAAACATAAAAGTACATAAATATATATATATATATATATATATATATATATATATATATATATATATATATATATATATATATATATATATATTTGTAACACAGCGAGGGGAGAGATATATATATATATATGATAATTCAAAGCCTAATTATTTTTGGAAATCTTTTCTGAATTACTTAATATTTAAAGCTTATACGATACTTAACACTTATATATATATATATATATATATGAGGAATTTTTGGCTATTGCTATGCTAGCCACTAGCGCTAGGAGTGGTAAATATCTTTTTAAGCGAAATATCAAATATGCCTTAATTAAGTAGATTAAAGAAGATTTTAAAAATAATTTAGGCATTTGGATCTATTTTTAACATCAATGTATCGATGTTGTTTCTTACATCCAGCATCTGTATACTCAGAACTGATCAACTGAATCAGAAAGTGAAAAAAATAAATTTGTATATATATATATATATATATAAAAATATATATATATATATATATATATATATATATATATATATATATATATATATATATATATATATATATATATATATATATATATATATATATATATATATATATATATAGGTAAATGAAAGTTAAACTCATTTTTCAGATCTGTGCGAAAAATCCAAAATATAGAAAACGAACAACCCAGGTTTTTCTAAAGGCTAAAAAACGAAAAAACCTGGGTAGCTGGGTTTTTTCGAATAAACAAACTTTGAACAATAGAAGATGAAACAGGAAACATTGAAGATAATGAAGTACTGGCGACAGTACTAGACTTAGACTGTTTGCTTCTTGAGTATATTAGTAGTTCCACATAGGTACCCATTCGCTATTTAGTCTAAAATTATGAAAAGAAACAGTAGGAGATATGCCTATTTGAAAAAAAATTTTGGTAGTTGGGTTCAGACAGTACAACAAAGAGGGGTAGAGAGCCATATTAATTGATCATACATTTCTCGCCATAAACGTTGGCAAGTCAATAGAGAACTCCAGTTTCCGCCGCTCACCCCGTCTTTCTTGTTCAGTCATTTCAACACAGCCTCACAAACACACACACAATGCACCAAACACAGCTCACCCAAAACCCACCGGAATTGGGTTTTATTAAATATATTTATATATATATATATATATATATATATACATATGAGCAGGATATATATATATAAGAGTATATGTATATATATGAGTTATGAAGGGAATTACTTCAGGCCTGGCAAATCAATACTGAAAGTTGGACTGTTTGAAGCTAGAAGGAAGTTGTTTAGTTTGAATGGAGTTTCGTGGCTGTACTTTTATATATATATATATAGCATAGTTATATATATATATATATATGTATATATATATATATATATATATATAGTGAGTATATATATATATATATATATATATATATATATATATATATATATATATATATATATATATGAGTTATTATGTAATTTTATAATGAAGGGAATGAGTTTGTGATAAATTTTTAAATTTATGTACATGCATGAATACCGAGCAGAAGGAACATGGTTTCAGGTAAATTTTGAATTATTTTTGGTTAGGTTAGGTTGGTTAGGCTAGGTTAGGCAACCCAAACTTCAACCCAACCCAACCAAACCCAACCCAACCCAACCTGTCCTAATCCTAACCTAAATCCCAAATGTAACCCAACCAAATCCAACTCTAACTGAACTGAACCAACCTAACCTAAACCTAACCTAAATTCCAACCTAAATCCCCACATTTTTTAGAAATCCATAACGTAAACCTACCTAGTCATTAATACTAAGCATAACTCCAAAGTAAACAAATTTTCCAGATTTACATGATACTGTTCCTTCTATTCGTAATGCAATAATTTTTCAAAATTTAATCTGAAACCAAGTTCCTTCTATCGTATTCGTATAAGGAACGCAATATATATGTGTTATATATATATTATATATAGAAAGTAGATATATATATATATATATATATATATATATATATATATATATATATATATATATATATATATATATATATATATATATATATATATATATATATATATATATATGAGCAAGCACAGCCAAGAGCCATTCCGGGATTCAGCCAACCGGCACGCATCAGCCATGAGTGCGGCGTAAGCCAGTCAAGCCAGTCCAGCCAATTGGTATAGGCCACAAAGTAAAATTTATTCTATTTTTGTATATATGGTGTTACAGAAAGAGTGATATATATATATATATATATATATATATATATATATATATATATATATATATATATAGCACAATAAAAACCAAATTCAGTGGTTTTTTTGGGCGGGCTGTGTTTGGTCGATTGTGTGTGTTTGTTTGTGAGGCTGTCTGTTTGAATGACTGGACAGAGAAAATGTAGGGGTGGGCGTAGGCTGGGGTTCTCTATTGACTTTGCTAACGTTCGTGGTGGCCTGGAAAGCACCATGAATCTAGAATATCACCTCGCTAACTTCTACCTAACATTTTATTACTGTCTGAGACCCAGCTAGCCAGGGATTCTTTTTCAAATAAACTTAATATCTCCAACTATAACCTTTTCTATAATTTCAGACTAAATGGCGGAGTCTGTGCCTATATAAACATTAACACCCTGTAACCTGTCTGAGAATCTCGGAACTTCCCATTTCGATGTTCTGTGGCTTAAAATCTTTCTCACTACCATTATCTTGTATCTTAAATACAGCCACGAGCCATTCCGCTGCAGCGACTCGGCACGCAACAGCCATGAGTGCGGCGTAAGCCAGTCAAGCCAGTCCAGCCAATTCAGTATAGGCCACAAAGAAAATTATTCCAGAGAGATAGAGATATATATATATATATACAGTATATATATATTATATATATATATATATATATATATATATATATATTATTTAAAAAGATTTGATGCCCTATGTATGGCCTCCTTTTTCTATAAACTCAAATTTAGAAACCAGCACGGGTCTATTACAGTTTACTTCATCTTTACATGTATTTCTAAATGTCTTTTTTAGCGTTAGGCTAAAAGTTAACACCCAATCCAGAGTTAATAAAATTTACTATACTTACAAACTTTAGGCAATAACATAATAACAAGTAATATATATATATATATATATATATATATATATATATATATATATATATATATATATATATATGAAAATATATATATATAAATATGAGCATATATATATATATATATATATATAAAGAATTGAACGAAAACTTTTATGAACTATAAGCATATGTAAAACTGTATAAATGGAACTTACCTTAGACACATAATTAAAAAAAGTATTATGTCAGTAGTGTACAGAATAGATAAATGCATGAATTAATTTCTTTGATATAAAAATAACATGTACATACAACATCCCAGGCTTCCATTATTTGCTCTGTTTATTAAATCAATAGTTAGATAATTAGTTTATGGATAGATTGAATTTCTTGATAAAAAAGAGTAAGTTCTACTTCTTAAGCTTCGTTATTTATGCCACTCTCTCCGCAAAAAAAAAATATGTAACGTAAAACAAAAATGGTAAGTTTTATTTTAATAATATATAAATAGATTAAAACCTCGTATGATGAAGTGGATTAAACAGTAGAGCGATGGACCCTTGATGTTAAAATCTTGTTGTAATCATTTGTGCCTACAACTTCCTAGAAATCTCTTCTTGAATTGCGAAATGCACTCGTATACCTTTTTTAATAAGGACAAATTCGAGCTTCTAATTATTATAATTAATATTATATAACTCATATATTAATATATATATATATACATAATATAATATATATATATATTATATATTATATATGATAATATATATTAATATATATTATATATACTATACTATATACTATAATATTAATATAATATTAATATTTATAATATATAATATTATAATATATTATGATATATATATATTATATATATATATCTTATATCATATATATATATATATATATTATATACATACATATATATCTATACCACTTATATTATATCATACCTTAAACGTAACGTAAACCTTAAGCATAGTAACAAGAGTATAATAACCTTGTGGCAAATATTTAGGTAGATTATATACTGTATTTGGGATGTAGAAGTTAATCTATAGAAATAAGTTCCCTGCTTAGGATAATAGTGGTCACTGAGCTTAGTGTAGTATTAAATAGCCGAAGTAATTTATTAATTAATAAATACGAATAACATACTAGATTTTTGGATCATTTACGCAAATATCTAATAATAGTACAGACATAATTATATAGATTATATACATATAGTACTATTAAGTAAAAACTATTATCTTAATCAATTTGTATCACGTAATAACTATTGGATCAAAAGTATATTATCCATCATACTTTTCCATGATATTATTTTTATCCTTCTACTAAATCCGAAACTGAAAGTCTAATAAATAGCCTTATATGAGGGAAAGATATTATATATTATATATTAAGGTGCTTAAACTATTCCGTATGTGGTATATATAATATATATATATATTATATATTATATATATAAATAACATATATTATATATAAAAAATAAATTCTTTGATGAATTCCTCTCTTTCTAATAAGTCCATTTCTCATCTTTGTATTTTTTTTTCTTTGTTATATACATCTCTTGCTTATACTTTAATATAATATACTATATACGAAAAGTTATATATTAAAATCAAGTGCCATATATATGAATCTATTGAAAGAATACATAAAATTTATCTTTATGTTTGTTCTTTATCGTATAAATTAGTGGCCACTTTGTCATAGCACAGACGCTCTATCTATTATAATACTAATCACACTATATATACTTATATATAATATTATTATTTTCGATAATTTTCAGTCATAAAGTTATAAATATATATATATATATAATATTATAATATATATATTATTATATATTTTAATATATATAGTATATATTAATATATATATATATATATTTATTATATATATATACTATTTAATATTTTAGTAGTTTTAGCCCCAATCTATTATATAATTGGTGTTATCACTAAGGTTAGTACTAGTACATGAACTTAGGAATACTTCAACTCAATGTCACAACCCTCCACCATACAGCTCTTTTTCCCTAAACCTTCGAACTATTAATGAAACTTTCACCTTAACTACTTCGACCCGTATATGAAAGAGCATTTTTAATCAATGGGACTATATAGTTATATTGCTAACTAGTATGTCGGAGCTAAAAATTCAATAATATAGGATGGTTGGGCCTTGTAGAACTCAATTTCTATCTGACTGAGGCCTCGAGTTTCCTAAAATACTCTCGACTTGGAACATATTGTATGATATTAGATATATATATATAGTATTTCCTTGCAAGTTTATATACGGTAAAAACTTTTGCTTAACTTACAACCTAACTGAATTATGGATCATATCATTTGAATACTATAATTAGTATTTTCTTGGTGATATATGGTAATAGTTTTCACAATCAATTTACACTACTATTTTTAGGTCAAATCTCTAGTACACGCGTTGTTTCTTCATCACTACTGGACATGTAGAAATTATCTTGATGAGTGGAATTCTAGTTATTCGATTTTGCTTTGTAGATAAAAGGTGATTGGTTCTGTATAACTTTCGTTTTAATTCCTTTTAATGGTATTGGATCGAAATTATAGATCCGTTCGGTAAATTGAGACGTTTAACAACTTGCAAACACAAGTAAACGACTTAACTTGATCTAAATATAGTTACAAAAAAAAACTTGCGCCTTTAAAACGGGATCTAAGTAATCTGCCAAATAGTAATATCAGAGCATTTTGCACTGAAATGGACCGTACGTACTCACTCTTTTTTTGACCTTTTTATCTGATCACCGAGCGACCTTTTTTTAGAGCTACTATACTGAATTTTTACCCTAGGCTCACTTGGAACGCTTTTTTGGCTTTCACCATTTTTGGGGTCCTATGACCTTTTTTTCTCAGACCAACTCCTTTGGTCTTCATCGGGTCAATTTTTGGCCGCAAATTTGTACCCTACCCTTGGTACCTTTATAAGGGGTAAGTATGATATTTTTTTTGAGTAGAACTCTAAATTTTTTGAGAACTCACCTATATATTTTGTAATGTAAACCCTAATATATATTTTTGAGACCCTCTAATTTTTTTGGGCAACCTTAGCTAATTTTTTGTAGCAACCTAATTTTTGGCATACCCTTATTCGTAGAAGGGTTGCTGACTCAAATTACGGTATGCGTCAGCAACCGTTCGTAGGTTTAATTTGCCCCACATAATATTTATTTTTCGGATAATTCCATGTCAAATTTTTGTACCCCTACCGGTATTTTTTGGAGCTCCTACTTTATGATTACTCCCGTTGGATGTCATTTTTATGTCTAACCCATTTTGGTCTTTCCACATTGAGTGATTCCAATTTTGGCCTACATCGAGTAATTTTTGATCTATCCTTTAGGGGCTTAGCCTAAATTATTTTAGATGTATCTTTACCTTGTATTGAACCGTGATATTTTACGCCTTATACTTGCCATATATATACCATGGGTCATTTATTATTTTGCCCTACTGAGGTAATATTATAGGTAGCACCCTTTAGGGGCCTTAGCTACCTATTTTAGAGATGTCATTTAAACCTTTGACTTAGACGCATTGATTTTAGTAGTACTTGATCCTTATTACTTTATATAAGATACATTAGGGTCATTTTTTGCCGCACAGCCAATTTTTGCCCAACATTTGTTGGCCCACTCTCACCCGTCAATTAATTTCGTTATTCCTCATAACTATTGTAGGACAAATTTATTGATAGATGAGTTAGCTTAAATTGAACTACTTATACATATATACAACGTGCGCGTTATGCACACATCACACACACACTCACATACACACACAACCAACACACATAACACACACACCATACACTCAACACACACATCACATACACTCATTATTTAACCTTATATACAGACATTCACTATGTAAACACTTATTACATACTATTCATTAATACACTTAGCTTACCTCATATAGACTCAACTACATTTATATCAACTTATATACTTCACTATACAGTTACAATAAACACCGACCACCCTTGGTCTTCCCATGGGTCCCAATTTTGACCGCACGGTTAATGGTTTATGTCACCTATACTCATTTAGGAGACAATAGCCCTTTTATTTGATGTCTTTTAACATTTGTATTTGATCCGTGATATTTCTAGCCTTAACTTTCTATTGCGTTACATCCACTGGGTCATAATTATGAGGCCAGTATACCGTCATGCCCTCATGGCCGCCAGCAATCTTAGCCACACGGGACGAGTATTCCTAGGGAATGTTCATATTAGTGTATCTTCATGAGTATTTATAAGAATGACTGCCAGGTGAGTGCCAGGTGAGTGCCAAGTGACTGCCAATGAAGTGCCTAAGTATGGAGTTGAGCAAATTGAGTGCGCACAAGTGAGTAGCTACTAACATAGAGTATGCCAAGGTAGTTAGACCACATAGTGCCAACTGAGTAGTGCACCATTATTCATATGTCACTTTTTATCGAGTTGTGACGTTATGGGATAGCCCTAATATGTATTAGGATCTATACCCCTAGGTTATAAGGTATGAGGAATTCAGAATGGTGTAGCAATTACAACTGCTAGAATGCTTCCTCTAACTACGGTTAGTATTTTTATAACACTTATAGCATGAAAGAATATATATATCTTATTAAGAAGAATTACACAGTTTTATGATGTAAAACATAAGAGAGAATGGACCTAGCAAACGTTTCCGAGTATCTCTGAAGTTACCTAGCGTCCGCAGTAGTTGAACTACCGTCGCGAAATACCGCCCGTCGCGTGCGCCCGCAGGCTGCAATTATATTTATACACCGCGTAACCGCCTCCGCGTGCGTCCGCAGACGCAAAATTCCGGCGTGAACTAATGTTCTGAATATCAATTATAGTTAACATGGAAGCATTTTGTTTTAGTATTCAATATAATACTATGTAAATCATATCATATTATTACAATAATAAATAATTGTATACGGTATACGTATATAAATTTTATTAAAATAACATTAATTTTTTACATTACCTTAAGCAGTAAATCAGTATAAATCAATAGAGGTGTGACCTATCACGTTACATAGCAACAAGGGAATTAGTATGCTTTTGTTTTATTCACTTAGCTTTTATGTTTTACTGCTTTAACTCTAATGTTTTACTTAGCTTAACTCTATGTATTTACTATGAGGCTTTAAACCTCTCACACAATTAGTTTACTCACGGACTTTATATACACCATATATATTTATTAATCATTACATACCTATAAAGCTAGTAAAAATCAGTAAATATCATAATAGAGGTGTTTAACCTTGGCGGATTTAACAGATATGAATATACTATTTGTTTTACTTAAGCTTTTACTGCTTTAAACTTTCTGCACTTTACATGAGAGTATTAATCACTTTATCCCTGCTTTAATCATTAGCTTTAAACTTTCACTGCTTATACTCTGCTTTAACATAATTCTCATGCTTATATTATATGACTTTATAACTTCACTATTTACTTAGCTTTAATACTCACATGTTTTTATTACGGCTTTACACTTTACATATATTTAATTAACATTTACATTTCAAGGTCTGAATTAATCACTAAATAATATCATTATGAAGGTGTTACCTATAAGGAGGTATATTAAGGTTATGTACTTTTGTTTTACTTAGCTTATTATAATACTTATTATAACTATTCATGACTTTTACTTAGAGCTTTAACTTTCTGCTTATTATAACTGCTTTAACTTTCTGCTTTACTTATAGGCTTTATTAGTAAACTCTCTCATTGTCTTCTCATCGCTATGGTCTGCGGAGGTCTGCTTAGTGTTGTGTTACTGCACATTATTTATCACATCTGATCATATCTACACCATTCAACTCAATATTTAGATAAAAGTAGCATAGTATGTGAGAGATGGTGTGCGTATTTAATTCTATATATGACTCTTTTTTCTATCTCTCTAGAGGATATTGTGAGATATTTTGAGACAATTTTAATTTTTCTTCATTATGAAGAACCCACTCTCTTCATTATAATTATTTGTATTTTAATAATACTTTTTTTTATTTTATTTTTAATGATAATAGTATATATGCTATTGACTAAGAGTTACTGTAATAATTAATAATATATATAAATCTTATTATTTAATATAAATTTAGTACTGAAATATTTATTATTAAAAACCACATAATTACTTTACTAGCTTTATACAGCTTTAATTAATATCTCATTATTCTCACATTATTAAATCAACTTAACGAGTATGGAATTGGAGAAATTTACGTATTATATTCTCCGAAAGTATCCGGTACTACATGATTCTCTGTAGCTGGACGCTAACCAGGTATGTTAGTGTAAATACCTTTTCACTATTTTAATTTAAAAATTAATATTTTAAAGGAAATGGCTACATTTTTTGATCAACAGTCTTAGTAAAAATAATTATGAGATATATTATAAGTAATAAACTAGAATGTTTATAAATCTAAGTAGAAAATTTAAAGAATATAATAAATATTAATATAATTTCTTTATATCATTAGAGGCATATAAGAATGAATTAAACTGCTCATGGACCAATCTATATCATAGACATACAAATATATAATTGTATTAGATGATTTATTAGCAATACAAATTGATAATTTGAGTATAAATAGCAGAAAGCGATCCTGATTTAAACAAATCTAATAGAAAATAATCTCTTGTGTTTTTCATAACGCAGATAATAAATTTTTCATCAAAATAAGCAAGCATATATTATAGACGAAGTGTTTTCTTTTTAAACACACATAAGTATATGACTGTTGTTGGTCAGAGATAGAGACATGAAGTCAAATTCACATGTATTGGCAACTCAAATGTTTTCCCCTCAAAGGAAAGAGTTCTTAAAGTATATAAAAATGGTTACTTATCGATTCACCTCACGGTTATTTGATGTGTGAACTATTCACTCATCACCCTAAAAAACACTGCACCTACAGAGTGTTGCTATATTATATCCGTCCAAACATTTCTTCCTACTATGTAAGATATATAGAAACTGTAATACATAACCTGAAAATGAGTTGCTACTAATAGTTGCTAAGTAATTTACCTATCTTAAATTAACAAAAAATTTAAATATTTCACAAACCTATATAATATATATATATTATCTGAATATAACGTAAACTAATTAGTGAAGATGAGAAATTCATCCAGTGTGTATGTGATGTCTGTTTAAATCTTATAATAGGTGGAAATGTTTCACTTATTTAATACACATTTATTAATTAGTCATGCAACATTAAGATAGAGTAAACAAAATCTACGATTTTACGTTTCATATTATAAACATCATTAAAAAACTCTCACTAAACATCAAATTTTATAATATCAAAAATTAAAAAGGAAGTTACTAACAGAGAGGAGTGAGGGGTATTTTACCTACCATTACTCTATCTTCTTTTGCAGTATTAATAGCTCTCAATAGAATATACTTAGTATAGGTCTGGCAGGAGTTTTGTTTAGATCAGCCGGAATGGTTTTACTAAGAGAGAAGTACTCCAATTGGAATAATGCATATATATGAGAATAGAATAAGGTATAATAAAATAAAATCAGCATGAACATGTATACAGTAAAAAAAACTCTCAGCTTGCCCTACATAACAAGATGTGACCTTCAATCTAGCACTAGAAACCTAAATAATGGACGCAGCTCTCTTATTTTGCCCAAGCGAGATATTTCTTTCTCATTAAATTTCAACGAAATTACGAAGATCAATCTCTAAAAATCGTTTCAAAATCAACTGACGCAAATTCCACAATCACAGAAGAGATAACTAGATATCTATTGGCAACTACCCCCATAATCAAACACTCGACAGAATATTTACAGCCCAAATGTCAATGACATTACAACCTCCTTTCACATCAGCATACAGACAAACTGCACCATAGAAACAGAAATCCTTACTGTTCTTGGGTAACAGAATAGTTTAAATCATAGCTTTTTGATGACCACAGCACTCCTACCTACATAGCTTATTAATGATCCTAAACGCTATGAAAGATACGCACCAATACCGACGACACAGAAAGCCTTGTTGAGAAAGAATATTAAATTACTCACGCTTTCCTAATCCATTAACCCGATCCATCGAAAGAAAAACGATCCTCTTATAATCGCCTCGAAGCACTGCCATAAAAAATTTGAATAGAGTAACAAGGAAAAAATTACACACTGATATATCGAATTTGGAGCACCGCACCACTAACGTATTTGTCCGCTAACCTATAATGTAGATATTCCTAATGAAATGAAAAAATATGTCGATATATTAGTAGAAAATAGAGTGATAGAGTATTAAATAGCTTTTTTAAAATTAATATTGCAGGAATTTCAGCTTCCTTCATCTTTGTGTGCGTAATCCCGGAATATCTTAGTTAGTGCTTTATAAATGAAATCACTTTTAAAAGAGCAAATTAACTTTGAATGAAGCAGGGTAGAACATAAATTTGAATGATGAAATACATTAAACAAAATATTATGGATTTGATAGCTGATCTCTCACGTAAACTGGAAGAAAGGCCCTGTTAAAAAGGATGGAATGAATATCAAAGCGAAGAATAAGAGACTAGCTCACATTTTCGACAGAAGTTTTTAGAGCTATACTTATATTAACAACGCGTAGAAAATGACACTCGAACTTGATAGATTCAATATACCTCTGTTACCGTCATTTGTTGCTGCTTTTCTATGGCGCTTAACACTTTTAAATATTTGGCTTTATTATAAGTATAGTATTATAACGATAGTTTTAAAAGTTTACAAAGACCTGATTCAAGTCCATGCAGGCATACTGTCTTACGCATCCAGATTAAATAAATTTAAAACGGTTAACAGAGGACGAACAAGAAAAAACACCTTATAATAGTAGACATTGCTCTTCCTATATCTCTAAATCACATAATTTATGTATATTATATTCACATTAATTTATTTAAGTATAATTGTAATAAAATGTGAGAAAAGAATTAAAATATAAAAACTGTTATTATTTATTTAATAATCTATTTACTCTTTATTCTATATATATATATTGCTACTCTTTAACTACATTTTATTATTTATTAATATAATATATATATTATATTATATAGTATAATTTTTCATTACATTATATATAATTAATATATATATATAGATTCAAAATTTATTATACTACATCATATACATATCACAAACTTGATTCTATTATAAAATATATATTATATATATGAACAGTTTTTAATATATATCGTATATAATAATACAAGCCGCTTATCTGACCAGCGTGTGTACAGTGAAAGTAACAACATGGCACGCGCGTAATATAGGAGGTAGTTGATAAGTATTTACTTCATCTTTGAGAAGGCAGCAAATAAGAGTTTTTGTGGTTGTAACACCTTAGGTTTGCTTTATATTTGGGTATAGGTCCCATATTTAGAATAAAGAGTTAAAAGCAATATTTATTAATATAAAGCAATATTTAATCCTAGCATAAAGCACAATGTAAAACATAGATATTTATTCACTATACACTCGGACAACCATATCTCCGCAGCTCGATAGCATAGGGCAGTTAGATTTATCGGAAATGTATTTAAATATACATTGCTCATTAAATGAGGTTTATCTCTCAATCACTTATAGACTTTTATAACAATGAAAACGTATATCTTGATTTTAAGTTGTTTGAATAGGTCTTACTTGTGTAATGTATAATTATACAAATTAAATTAACTCCTCTCTTTTTAAATTCTTTTTGTCTTGGGTCCCTCACTCTTTCTAAGGCTATTAGAATAGAATACAAATAGGATTTAATCGTTAAATTTAGTATAGACATTTATATATATATCTTTTTTAATATAATTATATTATTCGATATATATAATAGATTCCAATAATATAATTAAATAGAATATATATATATAATATATATTTATATATGTTCTCTACCGTCAATAACAATATAGCTATATATAATATAATATATCACTATATATATATACTTAGAGGGTCTGCCGCTTACACGATGTCAGTGGATCAACTAATAGGAGGCGAGGAGAAAGTATATGAGTAAGTATTAACTATACAATCTGAAAGGGGCACACACACTAGTTTATTTATAGTGTGGTTCATCACTAGTGCGTTTGCCTCGACACTTATTGTATCCTACGATATTGAGAAAAAAGAGTATAAATTAATAAAAAGACATATTTTGGAGGGTGGATAGAGTAGATATGATATGAGTGTTCAAATACCTGGTAAGAAAAAATTTCCTACACGGAAAAACCAGAATCTTTGCGACAGTCTCGAATTCAAAGGGATAGACATTATAGTATTTATATGTCGTATATATGCGAGTTAAATACACTAAGCTCTCTTAATATAATGGTTTTTAGGTTCTAGTTTGTCTACATATATACTTTTTACAATTGACGTTATTAACTCTACGATAATGCTGGTTGAGGATGCACCACATATAAGTTATAAAGACTCACAACGATGAATGTCTTCTATCATTTAGTCTCTGTTGTCTCATAAATGTTCATTCTGATATATATGGAAATTGAGATGAACGGATGAGAGGAGGAATGTATATAAATTAGTTTCTTTGGCGCATCAGTACTCAAGTGAATACATGGAATTCGAGATACAGGGTCGTAGAGTTTCAGGTAGCTACTACCTTTTGAGGAGTAGTGGGTTAATTATCTTATATAGCTATTACAATAACTCATACATTATTTCTCGTAAAACAAGCGGCAATAGAAGGAGCGAGTACAGCCGAGTTACCTCATTAAGTAGCGCACTCCGAAAAAGGTATTTAGATAAAGAATAGAACATTTACACTCACTCACACTCTGATATATATATAGGATTGACCTCGGATCTTGTATTCTTACTATTATACTAAGTCTTAAAACCGTAATAACTATAAAGAACAACACCTTTAGAGATGTCAAACAACGACATGAGAGGGACGTAAAATAGAGATTATCAAAAATACTAGGGACGAATATATAATACTTCTGAAAATATATAGATAATTAATTGAAGAAAATAAAAAAGGTGAACGAATATGTAAGAGTATCACGGACGCGAGGATATTTGATTCAGATATATATGCGCGATGAACCGGTTGGAATCTATCTGAAAGAGATATAAAATAAGTTCCTACATATATACCGAACCCATCTTCGGTTCGTTGAACTATAGTATTTAAGCAACCAAGTTTAATTATCTGGAGGATTAAATGGTGAAAAAAAATAAAAGGCGGATTTTATAAACCGGAAATAACAAAGTAAGGTTCAATCCTGTAACTTTTGAATATAAAATATTAGGGAGTATATAATAAAATTGAAAAAATATTTTAGCTACGAGAGGTAAAGGAAAAAATACTGCAGTTAATTTGGAAATGGGAGGGGAATCCTGTGACATGTAGTGGCTGTCATATAAAAGCAAGTGAATTTAAGAATCATTAATCAGTTGTCAATTATACATCATATCATTAGGTGGATGGAGTGTAGATGCACGTTCATATATATAATCTGCCTTCTTCAGCTCCTTGGTTTACATTCATTCGTCATAATAAACTCTCGGCATATTCTCCACATATCTCCACTGTAATGAATCCTTATTCAGCCTCTTGAAAGAGAGGCATTACGAAGTAGGATTTAATGTGAAATGATATTAAATACGGACAATAGAAAATTTACATCACAATCTATTCTGGAGCATGAGGGGAAGAGAGTGTACAGCACGAAGTGGATGAGAGAGATGTGATATGAGAGAACTTATTTCACAAAGATGGATGAATACGCTCGTTCTTTGAAAAGGTTACTTACAATTTGCACTTATAAGAGGCAATGATAGAGTATGAAATAATGCGTTTTTTTTTCTTTTTAATTGTTCCTTTTTAGGGGGTTCGAGCCGACGGAGGGACAGAGGGGGAACAATTCCCACCGTCGTCCCCGGTGGCCGAGAAAACCCCGACTACCTTCCCATCTTTTTCCATCTTTGTTGTTTTTTTTACCCCCCTGGGGTATCCCTTCATTTTGTTAAACAAGAAAAAATCAAAT